>JAOBRD020335667.1:0-38228 GCA_027575215.2 Hydrozoanthus sils | reverse complement strand
AAAATGGCTCGGCGAATTCGTTTTTTAACACGTGTATTGCAACACCTGTTTGGCTTAGTTTTTCTTCGATTTAAAAAGATATAGAAATAAGAACAATTTAAGAACAATTTGAGCCTCAAATCACCAAAAAATTAAGAACAATGGCGCTCGACCAAATTTACTGGTTCATATAAAAAAAAAAGCGTGTATACCGGCTATAATCACCTGGCCGGTTCTGTTTCCAGTTTGTTTTTAAAATCAAAGAAATAGCTGATTTAAAAGACCTCCATGTTTGTTGATCCATGTTTCTTTATATGCATCTCATGCACGTCTCAGCAGATGCTTCCTTGTGCTAAACTAAAGATAAAGTTACTTAAAATTTTAGGATTTTTATTTTTTTTCCTCTGTTTTCCGCGTCTTTTTTGCCTCCTGCTGTTTCAGGATACTTGCATAATGGAAACAAATCTTTCTTTGGCCGTTTGTGGTACAAAGGTAATTAAACAGATTTCAGTTAGAAAAACTACGGAAGTATCCTGCTTCCCACACTAGCCTAAACCCGTCTTAAAGTTCAAACACAGTAAACATCGGACGACACGCTTCATTGCTCCCTTAACGCCTGGTTCGAGCAATTAGCTAAGAACAGATGTTCAAAAATTTTTCACTTCTTTCTCTAAAAAGATCTGGCTAGAAAACAAAACAACTCTTTCGGAAACAGTTTTGCTTATCTAAGCTGTAATGACTTACAACATTTTTCTTTCTAGCATTTCTTCTTTCGCTCTATGCCCGTTTGATGTGCATGGTCATTAGGGCCATGCTTTGGACACACATAAACTGCACGCTTCTCGCCCGGTTTCGGAGGCGGAAATAATGTCTGTTTCATTTCCTTTCCTAAAATGAACACCAGCACAATGTAGATGACAACTATGGCAGCATACAGGACATGATCCGTTTCAATTAACATTGTCAAGTTTGGCTACAAATCTGTATAGAGTCAATAAGTCTGCCAAATTTGAAGGCGTTTATGATATTTTAATTCAGTGGCCAAAGACCAGGTGCATAGCTTTCATCGATGCAGATTTTGCTTGAGTTAATTGAGCTCTTAGAAAGTAATTATGACACATTCAAGAGAGTCCTGCCTTCCTGTAGGGCTTTGATTTACCTTATTTGCATCGGGAGGAGGGGCTGTATAGCTCAGTGGGTAGAGCATCTGTCCGGTAATCAGAGGCTTGCGGGTTCGATTCCCGCCATTGGCTCAGATTTTTTTTTGAGCATTCAACTTGAGGAGCACTTTCTTTCTAGATTAACTCGGTGAACAATGAGCACAACTTGTTCTTCTAACGTCACTGAAGCGGTGTTTCATATCTGAGAAAATCGCGTCCATGAAAGGGAATTAGGACTTTTCTCTTTTACTATACGTTCTTTTTACATTAATTTAACAGGTAAATTTGGCCGAGGATCATTGTTCTTAGCTTTTTGGCGATTTGAGCCTCAAATTGCTTTTAACTTGTTCTTAATAACTATTATGTTAGCGTTTGAATGGAAGGAAAATTAAGTCTAAGGTATTGCAAAACACGTATTTGAGAATGAATTTGATATCAATTCATCCCCGCGGATTTATCGTTGCTTAAAAATATCAAGTTTCAAATTTTAGAGAAATGGTATTTTTTAAGGGATCAGAAGAAAAACGAGCAGGAACATCTCTGCAGTTTTCTACCTTTTAAGCTAAATCCTTTCTCAAGCCTAAGTGCAAGTGGCTCATTTATAGGGCCGGCACTTATCTTCGGTTTCTGTAGTGTTAAATGTTGAAAAAATATCTCACGAATGAGCACATTCCTTTTTATCACATATTTAGTGAGATTCTTTCAATAATCAACAAGGTATATTCAACGGCGGGAAAAGTTTCATATCAATCACACGTGATCATATGGAAATCGTGCGTTCCAATTGGCTGTTTTTGATATCACCACCTGTGATTGATATGGGTGGCTGATACGCTCTATATTTCACCAATCTACTATGTAAATATCGAACTAAGTATGTGATAAAAGTTAATTATACTATGGTTAGTAATTTCCAACGGAAAGTCAGTAGTGCTGCCGAACTGTTTTCATTGTTCATAATCGGTTTCTTTTGTTTTTTCAATTTCCCGCGACGATAAAATTCACCACTTTACTTTCTTGCAAACAAAACTCGCCATACCGCTTGCCATTTCTTCTCGCCACGACAAAATTCACCACTTCTCTTACCTGCATATCTCGTATCATTGACGTCACGGTACCAATAACGCCACGCACGCTGTTAGGGATCTCGACAAACAAATAGACGTCTAGCGAACGGACACGTACGTTCAACTGCAGCGCAGATAGGTTTCGCTGCCGAGCGAATGCATAATAAACGATTATATTACATTTTGGTGCAAGATATGCTCTCGTGTCTTTGTTTTATTTGAATTGGTCGAAAAGGCATCCAATTTGCCAGCGTACAGCGACGTTTCTCGGAATAATTCTTATGCTACAGTAACAGTAATGGGCAGGTGGGAAAACGAAGAATCTTGACACAAATATGAGTCCTAGTATATGCATTGTGGGATTATTTACCGCGAGGTACTGGGTCCGAACTTCCGCGAATATGGCGCCTTCCCTACAACAATGAATGAAATGCAAAAGTGTGCATTTGTTTAAATCTGTCGCCGGACTAAACTTCTCTCCAAGTGGTAGCCTTACAACACATGGCAAAGTGAGCTGGTCAAAAACGCCGCTTGCTAGTTTGTTTTCGTTTGGCCATCAGAAAAACAGATTGGTGAGATAGATGTTCAAACTCAAGAGGTGAACAGCGCATCGCAATGGCAATGTCGTCTGAAGAAAAAGTTGCAAGCGCTTGTGAGCAGATGGAAAAATCTACAGATGAAATTACAGACAAGGCTATTGTGATTAATACAGTTCCTTCGAAAGATGAAGGCAAATTCCACGTAAGCGCTTTACGTCTTTTAAATAATACATGTTAAACTTAATGATTAATGCTGGGTGTTGATGACGGGTAAAATCGTGCATATGAACAATGATCATATTGGACAACATTCACGTTTAAAACGTATAATTAGTATTGTTGAGGATAACATTGATTGAAATAAGAAAATGATTTTCAATATTTGGTGGAGACTGATGTATGCCTTTGAGCATGAATCTTTCAAAGTCTTTTTTTAGTTTCAGTTTTGTCAGACAGTAAGGATAGTATTAGTTTATATTGATACAGTTAAGTTTTCCTTGTCTTGTAAGGCCAAACAAAGTTAATGTTGTATGCATGTTTCTGGTTGGCCACTCTCAAAAATTAGCAAGAAAATTTTTCATTTTTCATAATTTATTTTCAATATTAGATAAACATGGTTGTTTTGAACCTGGGCATAAAGCAGTTGCCAGAAGTTAGCCATTGAACAGTAATATACCCTTAGTTTATTAAAAATTAATGTGATAGCTGGTAAATTTTTATCTAGAGCCTTAAATATCTTTTCAAACCAAAATTTTGACTAGAATCCTGATCAACCTTTTGCATGCTGGGGCTGGTGAGAAACATGAAATCGATTTTTTTTCACTGCCCTAATATTTATTCTGAAGCCCCTTATAATAGAATAGTAAGGGAATAAAACAGCTTCGCACACATTTCTAGGCAAAAATAGAAAATGCTATGCAAAGCAGAACACAAGAAAAGTGTTGAGAAGGAAATGTCAGGCAAAGCCAAGTTTTCTCTCCACTTTTTGAGTGTCTTCTTTGACATAGTGTTTTCTATTTTTGTCTAGAAACACAAGTGAGGCTGTTTTATTCAATTTAGAAAATAATCTCAAGTCCACACAGAAAAATATCACTTAACTGTTTTTCTTGCGTCATGCGTTGTCATACCATGATTTATATTCAGTTATAAAAAATGTAAATATAACCAATTAGAGCTTTCATTATTTCAGACTTATTTTCTAAAGCATAGTAGTTGTACAAGGTGGAAAAATCTTTCAAAACTAATAATAGTATGAGGTGGAAAGATTTCAAAATCAAATTTGTAGAATAAATGTTGTTAATAAAAAAATCATAGAAAAACCTTTTTTTCTTGGAGATGGGTGATGCTTCTTGTCAGAATTGAGGATTGACAAATTCAAACACTTATCATTGTGTCTCAGAAGAAAAATTTTGGTAGTCTGAAAACCTGCAGTGGAGATACTGTATTTGGCTTTTGGGGAATTAATAGTGCAGTCCCAATTAAGGCCCATATAGAGTGGATACTTAGGCCAAAATGAATAATAGTATAGAAATTATATACTATTACTATGAGTCAGAGATTAAAGAGTCCGTTTGACATTCTGGTCAGGTCAATGATAGAGTTGTTTGTCGTGGCAGTTGAAGCAACCACCAACATGCAAAATCTGGATCGAAATTTGTCAATGATTTGGACACAAAATGCAACATTTCTTTCCTAGAAATTACATTACTGCACAATTTTCTGATGTTGTGACAAATATCTATACTCATATTTATCTGCAACAGTTTCAAAAAAAGACAATTCAACAAACATGAAGCCGCATTAAGTCAAGGCATTTTCTGGCCGACCCGCCATACCTACCAAAAATGTTCTGATAGAATCAAGCCTGAGCCCACAAGCAACAACACGATTAGTATGCATTCTTCTTCATCGAACGCAATTAGGGGCTTCAGAGTACAATATGTAGTGACAATTTTTAAAATGGTTCAAAATTATCAAGGATTAGAATAAGAAACAGGAATCTATAGAAACAAGAAAAAACAGCAAGTTTGACATGTTTTTACAGCTACAGTAAGAAGAGTTTCAGTTATATTTAGCTGCAGTTAAAACAGAATTACAACTTTTGCAGAGAGAGAGAACTCAATTAAAGAAGAAAAAGAAACATTTAAAGATGATGGGTATTTTAGCAAACAAGTGTAAAACTCGATCTCATTCTCGGGTGGCAGCAAAGCTGGCAGCAGAAGGAGTGAGAAGATGTGCACGCAGTGGAAAGTACAGAAAGACACTAGCAAAGGTACAAAGCATTCACTTGTACTCTAATACACCCATAAGTTACTAATATCAAATCATATAATTATATATTTTTAACATATATACAACAACTTTAAGTTTCTTAACATACATGTTTTGGCAGTAGCATCTGTCTTTGTCAGTGCTTTAATTAATTAATTTTGTTAATTGTATTGTATATCATATAGGAAGAATAATGACAATAGTGATAGATACTAATATAATAGATTTATGTGGAATACAATGGTGGCTCTTTACAGTGCAAGTTTGGTATTAAAGTGTTTGACTTAAACATTCAGTGAGGGCTTTTCCCAAAGGATATGTAGTAATTCTTTGACTTGCAAATCATAGTAATTATTTGATGCTTGATAAACGGTGTTCATTGCAGAGTGAACAACCTGTTTCTGAGCAGTTTAAGTGCTTATAGGGAGTACCCCCCCCCTCCCTTCCACTACCAGGCCTTAAACGCTAATTTAGGTGTTGAGTAAAATTATGTTAAAACCTCTTAATATTTTGTATCCAGTCACCTGTTGTTAATTCATTAACTAAGTTAAAATAGTTATCCCTAAAAATGGTTTTTACCTCTTACTTATATGAATGTAAAATATAAGGAAAGTTCAAGGAAAAGAATTTAACCTTTTAAACTGATAATCATGTAGACCTAGACATAGTTTTTATCTAATCATATTTTATCATATATTTCAATCTGCAGGACAACAACATTGCAAACAACAAGAAGAAATGTCAAACAAAGAAATCAAATGTAGATGTTAAGAAACTTTACAGGAAAGAACTAACTATTGCAGAGAATGGACTTGAGACAATTGCTGAACCAGCTGCCAAAGCAAAAGGAAGATATGCAGCCTCTTTTACAAAAACAATAAATGATATTTCTGAAGTAGGTAGCAAGATCACAAGTCAGTTTCCCAGCAATGAAACGACTCTAGATTATCTCAACATGCAAGCGATTACTAACTATTCAGAACTAAAGAATATTTTCAGAAAAGAACAAAGCACTATCAGTGGTGCTGATAAAGGCAAACTTGGTCCTTCTACTGTCAGCAAGCAAACTAACAGCAGTGTTAAGAACCTGGTTACTAAGCGGCTGAAGAAGCTTGGAGCAGGTTTATGCAATGATTTCCAACAACCACGAAAGCTGCGAAAACGAAGAAAACTTAATTACAATGAAGATGTTGCAGAGAATTTGGTCTATAGCTCTGTTGAAATATCTGACAAACTACAAACAAAAGAAGATTCTGTAACTGCAACAAAATTGGTTAAGAAGAAACCAAAGGTAGTGTGCATTAATCATGACTGATATCTAGACAGCCTTTTCAGAAGTATTTGGGTGTATTCATTTGGGACCTACAGTATTCTGGTTTGGGATTACTTAGAATATTCTTTCACAGATACTGCTCCTGATATTAGAATAGTTGGAATAATCCAGATTAGTAAAAGTACTCACTGACAGGTGATTATAGGGTTTCTGCTGCTCTCAGTGGTTGAGGCTGACATATTATGCCGGCTATAATCACCTTGTGAATGGTGATTATGTTGTTTTCATAAACATATTCCTTGAAGGACACTATTCTAAAAAGCACAAAGTTTGCACAACACTTTTCAATAGTAATGCAATATTCCTATGCCATTTGTGCCAACACAGTAAAAGTTAAATCTCCAGGTAAAAATGCCTCAGATGTTGATGCATACAACTGAGCAAATAACAACAAAAATTGAAATTTTTTGCACAAATCTTTGAAATTGCTTGGTTTTTTTCTCATACAATAACCTGAGTAGTTTTACTAAATCAACTCAGTGAATATCTTGGTGAAGTATATTAGTTCTCTTGACAATTATTATTCACTAGATATTCACCTCACCTTTGGCAAATAATTGTTAATTAGTGACATTACATTCAGTGAACTGGAGGGTTTCAGCAACAACAACATCAAGAATGCTGTGAGCCTTTTTTCGACAAAACTGCAAAAACTTGGTTAAGCCAAGACATGCTATTTTCTTTTTTTTTGGGGGGGGGGTTAGTGGGGAAATTGGGCTAGCTTTTCTGCTTCACTGGCCTACTGTTTTACTGTTATTGGACTATCCTCATCGCCTTGTTACTGTTGTAGAAAGATACTTGACTATTTTGTCATTTGATACTTTGATGTGAGTTGGCAATTATTATAAGATTGAATTTATTCCCAGATTTCTGCTGTTGCTGAACCAAATACAAGTAAAGAAAATACAGTTGCAGGTCCAGTAGTAACCGCGTTTGCCTCAACCAAGACAAGTGCAAGTCAGCCTCTTTGGTCAGTTACGAACCCAATGTTACAGTTAAACAAAAAAAGAAATCTTTTGGTCAGAAGTACATCCTCACAGACTGAACACACCCACACCCCAAAGGATGATAGTCCTTGTGAATGGTGCCAGATGTCAACAAGTGTTGGCTCGAGACAAACTTCTGCCAAATATCTTTCAAGTGGTTTGAAGGCTGTTTGTACCAGTGGTAAGGCCTCTTCATTAAATAGTTTCAATTTGAATTGTGAAATAGATGTGGATTA
Organism: Hydrozoanthus sils; assembly: GCA_027575215.2. NCBI lineage: Eukaryota > Metazoa > Cnidaria > Anthozoa > Zoantharia > Hydrozoanthidae > Hydrozoanthus > Hydrozoanthus sils. The sequence goes on along the minus strand of JAOBRD020335667.1, from coordinate 30,657 downwards.
TTAGTAATAGTTAGTTTGTAATTTTTATATTAAATGGTTTTAAGTTTACACCTTACCTGAACCATGATCAGAACCTGCCCCTATTATCACAAGCTATAGTACTTTTTTCAGAAAAATTCCTTTTCTTCTATTTATTTGTTTACTTTTTATTATAACCCACCCAATAATTTGCATGCAATCACATTGGATAAAATGTATCACATGGTACAAAATCGGAAGTAGGTTATCAGCAAATATACCCCCTTCCAATTTGATAACTGCCCTGTGATTTTGTCAGCCCATTTAAATTAAAACAACAAACGTTAGTTTTCAAATTTTCAACAAGTTTGAATTGATAGATGAAAAAATTAATTGTTTCGCCAAGTCTAACAACAAAGATTTTTTTTAAAAATGCGCGTGATGTTATACATGGAAGAAGTGATTGAATAAGGGTGCGGGTTATATGCCGGTCCAGGTTATCTGTTGACTTTTATTTCTCTTCTAAGTCATAAAAATGATGGGGTGCGGGTTATCTTTGGTGCGGGTTGTGGTCCGGAAAATACAGACTGTAGGGTTGCACATTTTAAGGGACCTTGCTACCTGTTTGCACCTACCCTTTTGAGTCTTCATAATAAGAAGACCTGATAAAAACTGTTTTATGAAAACTAAACATGAAACCTAACTTGTACTTCAAAAACACTACTTAAAAACCTGTGAAGTAACCATTCATTTTCTTTGTCTTTACAAGTAGATTCTGAAAATATCCATTGCTTTAACAAATTCTGAAAATTGTAATTTTGGTTAAATTGTATGAATAGCGAATAGTTATCCACAGGATAAAATGCTGTTGCACGAAGGTTGAATAGAATGTTGGATAACTATCCTTTGGATAGCAATTGCAATCTTCAAATGGTTTCCTGTTGTTAAGCAAATCCGTGTCATCATTTGCTTTTTGTGCAACCTGGAAATGAGGTTGCCTTTGCAACACTGCAACAATGGCCAACGAGTCCGCTAAAAGAAACAGGAAGGCAAACTTTACGGCCGCTGAATGTACTGTTATTTTAGAGGGAGCAGAAAAAAATTTGGACATTATAAAGACAAAGTTTTCCAATTTTTATTCACCAATAAAAAAAAGAATGAAATCTGGGAAAATATTCGCCAGAAAGTGAATTTGCTTGGTGTTTGTGTCCGTTCCATACAGGAAGTAAAAGACAAATGCAAAAGATTGATGAGAAACTCTATCCCAGCCCTTCCAAATCTATACCTGCATCGAAGTTCGCTTTCCGTGTACACATTTAAGGGATTCACACATCTTCTGTAAGTTTTTTGCCGTCTTTGTGCATAAAATCGATCGATGTGATTGTTAATGAAATAAAGACGACGGGATGCCTTTTTAGTTTGTTTTCGTCATTTTATTCAGTGGATAAAAGTTATTCTACCTACTTATCCGCGGATAACTTTATCCAGTGGATAGCTCCTATTCAACTTTCGTGCAACAAAATCACATCAGCAGAAGGAATTTTATTCGCTGGATAAAAATTTATCTGGTGGATAGCGCTTATCCAGGCTTGGTACAACTGGGCCCTGTAGTTTATTGATTGATAGTGTTTTGTTGTGTGTGTATATTTTTTAGAAATCAAACCCAATAAAGCTCTAAAAAGAGAGGTCAATTAAAATCATGGTGTTTAATCAATTAATTGTTTATGTTGTTATTAGTTAATAACCTAGTAATTTTTGAGAAGGGCAAAGATTACTTCAAGTTAAGTAAATATCAATGGGGGCAATAATGCGGACATTTAATTGGTCATTTAGTTGCACAGTAACATAACCTATATTGTTGTGGTTTGATGCAGATACAAGATTAGAAATTTTAATTTGCTATGATAAAAGCTTAGTTCTCAATCAATAAGGTTTTGCTATCGCAAGTGCATAAATAAATTAAAACAACATGATTTAAATTGATGTTTCGGCATCCTCTCAATGCCATTATCAGGAATAAAGAATCTACAATGGTGTCAAGTTAAGTATGGGATTAAACAATAGACTAAAAATTCAAATAACTTAAATGCAAAGAGAAAAGATTTGCGATGTGGAAATTGGCATACAACATTCAAAAACTGATTCTGATTCAAAACACTACCTAAAAAATAGTGAATGCCTTAAATAAAAACTTTAGCAGAAAAGCTTAGTTTTAAAAATATTGTTGAAAAAAATGTTAATAGCCCTATACTTTTTGTGGCTACTGCCTTCTGGGAAGGCTGTGGCCATAATGCCTTTGAGTAGGTTCCGACATAAGTAAGGGCATAAACCCATATGATTCAGAAAAACACTTTTTGGCCAATCACCAGATATCATTGGGATGTCGTATAATTTCGTTTAGCCGAGTATGATCCCCGACTTCTCATGTTCGATCGTCATCCGCATGGTACAGAAATTGTTTTTAAAACTCAGTTGACACTCCGAGTACTTAGAAATTGAGTTTTATCCCACTTTCGTTGAACAATTATTCAAGCACAGTTCTCAGCATTTATGGAGAACTTTTTGATAAGGAATTTTTCCATTTGGCCTTCTTGACATTCGTAATTTGAACTTGTTTACCGCATAAATTTTTGCACTTTTCTAAGTTTAACTTCCCGATTCTTGCAGTTTTGTTTCTTAAGTCCGTTATATACAGAACAGAGCCACGTCAGTAGGAGATTTGCAGCAAACTTACTGTTTGTTCATATTATAAACTGTTTGGATAATTTAAGCCTCTTTGTTCTTACAAAAATGTTCTTACAATAAAGATTAATGCGTATTAACTGTTTCAAGAGAGCAGAAAATTCCCTTCAAAGAGCGAATAATAAGTTTTCTGAGAGGTGTAAACTATAGAACCTGATGTTCTTTTACAGAAAACTGAGAGCCCTAAACAGATACAGCGCTGCAATATTATATTCTCAGTATTAAAAGCAGTAGCCACATGCGGTCGTTGACTGTGTATTTTTTCATCATGGCAATGTGCATGTAAGGGAATGTTTTTTCTGGTTGATATTTTTGAACTAATACAAGTACTGTAATGATATATTAATTGTTTTAAACTATTAATCAGTCAAAATAATTATAGCTAGCCGGGTCATTAGAAATTCAACATTTTAGAAGTTAAATATCTTGAGTTTAAAAAGTTTTTTGTATTGTATATTTTGTTGAATTTTATTCATTTAATATTGGAATGTTCGTACTCATTGTAGCAAGAGTGTGCTGCTTCAGATCTACCAAAAACAAGCCTTTAACTATTTTAATTTGTAATTTCTCAGTTAATTTGTTTTTGAACATTCAAATTACCATTGTTATTTTAATTTAATTTTGTACAGTCAAACCCCTCCATACAGACACCCAGATAAGGCAAACACCTCTATAAAATGGATGCCAAATCTTGGTCCCTGCCAAGTGTTTTCTCAGACATTGGCTGTTTTTTAAGTCTCTGTTGGATGGATACCTCTCTAAGATGGACAGTAAAGACCAGTCCTGAATGTGTCCGTCTTAGAGTGGTTTGACTATAAAGACTAATGATGATAAATTAAATATGTTGTAAACACAGTATCAACAGGTATATAGGTGGTTTGACAGGAATACTGCTTTTCCTTCAGCTCCAACCGTTCTTACAACAAAGCCTCAGTGCACAAATCAGGAAGTAGTAGCAGAGCAAGTTGTACAACCAGTAAAAAAGCTTGTACCCCTTCTACCAGCTCCTCCAAAGCAACCATTACAGTTTGGAAGTGCACCTTATTCTAATTTAATCAAGGTTTATGTCGCTTCCAATGTAACTCCCCCAGGGGGAACAGCCAACTTGAGACTTCAACCACCAGTACAGTATGTTTTTCCACCTCATCCAAGTTCAAGTGCAGTCCAGTTAATCACCACAACAAATAGCACCGGTGCCAGAGCAGTACTACCAAGTCATCAGCCAGGGCCGCTTGCAAGGCCCTCAATTGTTACTACATCACAAAGACAGTTGCAGTCCATGCTTGTTAGGCCCCAGGGATCCATTCGAAACACGAATCAAGTTGTATTGCTGCCACCACCAGCAATGACTCAATCAGTAGGGCAGCTTCCTGCAAGCAGTTTTATGACTCCAATGAACAAAGGAAGTAATGTGGCTCTTTCACAGAAGCAGTCATTAAGGGATTGGAATCAAACCCCTGAAGCAAAACCCTCAAGCTCATTAGACAGTAACTCACAAGCTAGATGTGCTCCTGTAGAACCATGTGAAGTTGCAATTGTTGATCAATCAAGAGTAGTCTCATCTAAGGACAACACAGGAGAATTTGAAGAATCAGCTGCAGTAAATGAAGTTAAGTCTTCAGACAGAGAGTTTTCTACCTCATCTAGCTTGAACTTAGTCTCTGTTGAGGAAGGAAGATGGAGTGTTGCTGAGATGCTAGAACTTATCATTAACCAGGAAAACTCATTGTCATCAAAATTGTTGGTAAGATAATTATTTTAGAATGCATTTGTTTTGGCCTATTCAGGGTACTCTCTTAGTTTGCATTAACAGTGCACTAAGCAAAATAGATATGAGAAGATTCAGGGGGGGGGGTGAAAACAGATACAAAATACTTTCTGAAACTCGGTTGGTAACCTTGTAGCTTTAAAATAGGTACCATTTGGCAGAAACTCGTCACCTCTACGGACATTGTGTGAACATTGTCAACAAAAAGATTCCCAAAAATGATTCCATGATAAAAATTATTTTGAAGCTATTTAATTTGTTTTGTAGAGTTTATAGATAAGGGTAATTGTCAATCTGACACAATTTGAAGAGCTTAGTGCAAAACTGATGTAAGTGACTTTGTATGATATGCTAAATTCTTCAAGTGGTTCTGGAGAGATGAAAGGGATAATATAGAGAGAACTGAGAAATTCATCAAAATCAACATCATTTTTGCACTAGACCCTTCAATTTTCTCAATAATAATTAGCACACATTCTGCATGAAGATACTGTGAACCATACCCTCATGGTCAATTACTTATTAATAAATTTCTATGTACAGCTTTTTTGAAAAAAAGTCCTGCATTTAAGCTTACAGTACTTATTCTATGGACAATGTTGGATGAGAAAGTTTGTGGCATGCCCTTACAGTTGGGGAAACACCCCTCCCCCAAACCCTACCTTTAAGGCTGCTTTATCTCGTATTATTTAAAACCAAATGGTTTGTTTTCATCCCAAGAGCAATTGTGACACAGAAGGGACAATTTTAGAAATTGGTTAATTGGTTTCAGTTTTCATTCTCTGTTAACAATGGTCTCTCATGTTCAGTTTTCAAATAATTATGTCATAATTTGGATCTCCTCAAAGGTTTAAAACCTACCAAAAGCCCAGTGTCTACTGCATCACATTTGATTTACCCCTAAAATGATATTTTTATAGTACTTATTTAGTTTTCTGTTGAACATTATTTGCAAAACAGCCTACAAAACTGTAGTAGTAAGTTATTATGGTAATAGTTGCTTTAAACAAATGTACTGTACTTTGTTGTCTTTTTCCACCTTTGTAGGTTTTTTATAAAATGAAATAATTACATCTATTGATTTATATTACAGAAAGCAGTCTATGAAGACACATCAAATGACAAAGAGAAAGGGAAAAAGTTAGGTATGATGATTGATAATGATTGATCACTTATCTGTAGTTACGGTATGTGGCAAAGTATGTTGAACATTATGATAATAAAGGTAGAAAATAAAGTCAAACCTTGAAGGGAGGGCTCCGTAGGGGTCATCACCTTATCGTGGTGGAGCAGTCCATGTGCCCTACTCCCCTTGCAACCCCTAGAGTTATGTGGGCTAGTGTTATGTACATCTGGCAGTCACCCATACCAATCAGGTCGAAGGGTAAGGGCCTGATTAAGAGTGATCCCCTGGTCCTCCAGGTTGGGGGTTGGACACAAGGTTAATAACCCTGTTCCAGAAAAAACACCTATGTTACGGAAACAGTAACAGAGGAAAACATCATTGGATGTAATGGGCTTCTAGAGTAGTCACAAGATGCTAGTATGAGTGACAGTGGTGAAAGCCAAGTGGAAGTTACTGACAGAAAGTTGTAACTCTTGAGCGCCAAAAACAAAGACCAGAATTGGATTCTGGAACGTGAGGTCGATGTATGAGACAGGAAAGCTGGCGCAAGTTGCAGCAGAGATATGACACTACAGTTTGCATATTCTTAGAATCAGTGAAAGCAGATGGATGAGATCAGGTAGATATAGAGCCAATACAGGAGAGACGGTATTATAAAGTGGTAGAGATAACAACCAACACCACGAGGGTGTCACCATCATTCTGAAAAAAGGAATGGAAACCTGATAGAATGGAAACTGATCAACAGCAGACTAATGAAAATCAGAATGAAGGAGAAACATGTCAACACAACCATTGTTCAATGTTATGCACCAACCAATGACAGCAAGGAAGAGCGTGAGGTTGAATTCTACGACCAGTTGCAAGCTGAGCTAGAAAACACACACACCATAAGATGAAGACAGTAATTAATGAGTGACTTGAATGCGAAAGTGGGAAGTGACAACACAAATGGAGATAGAGCCATGGGAAAGGAAAGATGTGGCAGCATAAACGACAGTGGAGAGAGGCTTCTTGAAACCTGCATGGCATACGATCTAGTCATTGGTGATATACTTTTCCAACATCATGAAGACTACAAGCTCACCTGGTACTCCCCCAATGGATAGAAAAGAACCTGACTGACAACTTGATGATCAATGGGACATGGAGAAGATCGTTGCAGGATGTAAGAGTGAGAAGAGGAGCTGATGTCGACAGTGATCACCACCTTGTCACAGCAACCCTGAAATTTAAGCTGATGAGAAAGGAGCCTGGCAAGATAAGAAAAAATTTTTACATGGAAAAACGAACAAATAAAGTCTTCACTCCCAAACTGAAGAACAAGTTTCAAGCACTGGCAGTTGATGAAAACCATAAGCAGACTGGTACAAACAGCATCAACACCATGTAGGAGCAAGTTAGAACAGCTTACATACAGACCAGTGAAGTCTGTGTAGGACATAAACAGAAGAAGAGGAAGGAGTGGATAAAAGTAGATACCTTGCAAGCTACAAAAACAGAAGAACCTTGAAGAAGAAAGTCATGGACACCAGATCAGAGAGGTGGAAGGAAAGATAAAAGCAGCAGTACAGAGAGGCAGACAGGATGGTGAAGAAGATGGCGAGGGTAGACAAACAGCACACATGGAAAACCTGGCAAGTCAAGCAGAGGAGGCCGGCAACAGAGAACAGGGACAGGTATACAACATCACTAAGCTCATCAGCAGCAAATATTGGAGAGCCACCAAAAAACTCCAATTGTGGACAAGCTAGCAAGGCTACTCACTACAGAAGAAGAGAAAGAGACAAGATGGGCAGAATATTTCAGCGAAATTTTGAACAGACCACTTCCAACAATTGATGCAGATGTACAAGATCCAGATATTAATCTATCGACCTACATGTCAACACTACATCACCAAAGAAAGAGTTGTTACAGTCATCAAATCCCTCAAGAACGGAAAACCCCGGGACAGGACAACCTCAGTGCAGAGCTTCAAGGCAGACTGAGGTTTTGCAGTGCAAGCTCTTCAGCCGTTCTTTGCAGAAGTATGGGAGGAGAAATAACAACCTGATGGCTGGACAGAGGGCACCATTGTGAAGATTCCAAAGAAAGGAGCACTGAGAAACTGTACCAACTTGAGAGGGATCACACTTCTATCTGTCCCTAAAAAGATCCTAGCCAAGCTTATCATCAGGCGGATTTCTGAAGCAGTGCACCAGCAACTGATTAAAGAAGAGGCATGTTTTCAAAAGGGTCAAGGGTGCACGGTTCAAATCTTGACTTTGTGCAACATCATAGAACAGTGCACAGAATGGCAGGACAGCTATACATCAACTACATGGATTTCAAAAAGGCTTTTGACAGCATTCACCGGGAAAGTCTGTGGAATTCCACAACAGATCGGGAAACAGTGATTTAAACTTCAGTGTGGAGACTGGTGTTAGACAGGGTTGCTCGATGTTAGCTTTGCTTTTCAATCTGATGATTGACTCCAGGGTTGGTGCAACAAACAACATTGGACTGACCATGGGGTATCAGATTGCCCCTTTTCTCAGCCCTTGAAGATCTGGACTGCACTGATGACCTAGTGCTGGCCTCACACACTCACCAACACATGCAAGAGAAAACCGCCCGCATGTTGAAGATCAACCAAAAGAAGACAGAAGTGATGATGTTGAGTGTCCAAAACCCCTCACTGATCAAAGTAATTGGAGAAGATCTTCCAACAACAGAACAATTTACCTACCTCGGTAGCACTGTCAAGCATGACAGCAGAGCAGCAATGTCAGAAATCGCCTCAACAAGGCCAGGAATGCCTTCAGAATGTTGAACAACATGTGGAAGTCGTTCCAGTATAGCACCAAGACCAAGCTAAGTCTGTACCAAACTGCGTACTTACCACCCTAATGTGCGGCTCAGAATGTTGGAGGATGACCTCAATAAGTTGTCTACCACAACAAGTACCTTAGAAGATTCTACACGTTTTCTGGCCCTAGACCATCTCCAATCAACATATTCTTGCCTGTTGCAACCAAGACAGTGTGGGCACCATCATTATGTGAAGGCATTGGAGATGGATCGGGCACATCATGAGAAGAGAGCCAGGCAACATCTCATGTACAGCTTTCCACTGGACACCAGGGGGGAAACAAAGAGACTAACCAAAGATGACCATCGAACTGTGGAAGGGTAGCTCAAGACCCTCCATCACAACTGGGGCACTGTTCAGAAGCTGGCCCAGAACAGACAGGCGTGGAGTGCTTTTGTTGCTGTCCTACATGCCAGATGGCATAATTGGCATGATTGATTGATTGAAGAGATGTTTTGAACATTTTCTTTATGAGTAAAAAAATATTACATCAAACTCTGTCATTGCAGAAAAGTTAACTATTACAATCTGTTGAATATTGGCAAGTAGGTTTTTTTGTTTTGTTTTTCCAATCTTAGCTTTTTTATGTTTTTTTTTTTATTTTTTTTTATTTTTCATTTAACACACTTGATTGTCATGATTTGTAGAAATAATTATTCAATAGATGATAATTTGAGATTAACCTAAATATATGTTTGTCACTTCTTAGGTACATCTGAGTGTGGCCATTGTCATAGGATTTTTCAAGATGCCAGAGCTCTGATCAACCATTCACTTCTTCACTCAGTGGGAGGTCTTCATGAATGTCCACTGTGTGACGGCTTCTTTGCTAGCATCAATCTTCTTGAGAGTCATGTGCGACTTCACAAGGTCAAGGGTATAGCTTCCAAGGTAGTCATTTCTGTTCTTCTCTTAAAATGTTACATTATTAAAGTGCATATGGAGTGAAAAATTTTATTACTTCAGTGGATAGACCTTGCTAAATGAGGAATAGCACTGAAAAGTTTTGTCAAAGTCTCTTATGGTTCTTGAGATATTACCAATTATAGTTTTCAACTGATGATTTCACAAGTGGATCCAACAAATTTGCATTTTTTCAAATCTGCTGCATATCCATAACCTTTGGATGTATTTAAGCAAGAGTTGAGCTGGTGATGTATCTCGAGGTAAATAGAACATTTGTCCAAGTTTGGCTCAAGTTCATCCAAAAATTTATAGATTGGCAGTAGATTTAAACAAATGCAACTTTGTCAGAACCAATCATGACATCATCAGTTAAAAACTTTAAAATGTAAATATCTTAAAGAACCATTAGAGATTTTGACAAAAAAATTTTCACCACCATTCCTCATTTAGAAAGGTCTATCCACTGAAGTAATAAAAAATTTCACTTCATATGCACTTTAAATTCTTTCACCCACTCTTTGATAGTTTTCTTCAAACTGTTGCAGATAAAAATTCTTCCAAACTGATAACATGACATGTATAAAAGCCAAGTTTGGAGAACTTGCCAACATGACATTAATCATTTTGTTATGTTTTGGGGCTGAAAGAAACAACTACCTTTCACCATCTGAAATTTGTCCATGGTACCACCCCCATAGATGCTTTTCACGCAGAAAATGTATTGAACATATCAAGAAACTGTGGCCAGCACAAAATTCAGCGCATCAGTATTAGCAGAATCACAAAATTTCGCAATTATTTCTCAAAAATTAATGCAGATATGATGTTTTGAAACTTGATCTTCTACCCTTGTTATTACAACAAAATATATGGGAAAAACATGGAAACGAAGCTGATGCTCGTCCACTTTAATTTTCAATAGAAAGTCTTCCAGTTTCAAACCTTAAATCTCTGTCAAATTGTGGCCAATCTTTATGAGACTTTGTAGCTTTACTATTATGTGCTGGGATTGGCTCTGGAGTTGTTTTCCTGAGAAACTAAATATATTACTTTGCTATGCTAGTGTGATAAAGGTCTATTGGGCCAGAACTTTTCAAAGGTTACTGGCCAGTCTGTTGCAAATGAAGAAGTCCTTTGGCTACCATGTACTTCAAAGTGTTAATTAATACTGAGCCATGTGTAATGACTGTAAAGTACTTTCTATTGTATGGCTTTTACAGGGGATAAAATTATTATGCCTGTGAGTAAAGCTTGTTTCGTTCACAAATTCTTTACTGTAGAAAGCCTTAGCAGAAAAATGTTGTGATTAACAGCTTGATATTTAAGCATGATTTTTATGTAAAATAGCCTGGGGAGTTGAAAATGATACTATTTTCTTTTTAGGAGGGTCAAGTAATGTTCCAACAAGCTCTGTACTGTAGAAGGCCTTTCCCTAGCAGAAAAATGTTATAAAATTTAAAACAGCTTGATATTTAAGCATAATTTTTATGTAAAATAGGGGGATTTGAAAGTGATATTTATTTCTTTTCAGGAGGGTCAAGTTATGTTTCCTGGTAATACTCGACCTTTCTCGTGTACACTGTGTCAGATGAAGTTTGTGTACTTGGGTGATTTGGCCAGTCATCGGTTTAGTCATACACAGCACCAACCAGGGGGTTTGCAAAGCCACCTTTGTGGCCATTGTGACAGAAAATTCTTGCAACAAGGTTAGGACATATTTACATGTATTTTATTTTTGGTTTATCATGGTATTGATTTTTTTGAACAGTTTCAAAAAGATTTGATTTGGTTATTTTAACTGCAGTTATTCTCATCCTTTAATGTTGTGCTGTAACTTTTTTAGAGGATATGGTTGAAATTTAAAGGTTAATAGACCTATAAGGTAATGATGTTGGTGATGGTAGTGATGTTAGTGATGAAGTTGGTAATGATGATGAGAATGCTGTCGGTGGTAATGGTGTTGGTCATGGGGTGATGCTGATGATGGTGATTATATTGTTGGCAATGCTGATGCTGATGCTGATGATGGTGATTATATTGGTGGCATTGATGATGATGGTGATTACATTGATGGTAATGGTGTTGGTGATGTTGATGATGATGATGGTGATTATGTTGGTGATAATGGTGTTGATGATGATGGTGATGCTGATGATGTTGAATATATTGATGGTAATGGTGTTGGTGATGCTGATGGTGATTTTATCGGTGGTAATGGTGTTAGTGATGGTGGTGATGGTGATGATGGTGAATATATTGATGGTAATGGTGGTGGTGCTGCTGATGATTTTATTGGTGGTATTGGTGTTGGTGATGCTGATGGTAACGGTATTGGTGATGGTGTGGATGATGATGGTGATGATATTTGTGGTAATGGTGTTCTTTTCCGAGAATTTGCAATATATTCCTTTATAAGTACTTTCTATCAGCATTCCTTTCGGTGAATTATGAAAAACCAAAACTTGGGTTTGTGTGTGATCAAAAGATGGCCCCACATAATTCTCTCTCTGACAAGCCTGGGCCCAAGTAGTTGGACAACCTCAGTACAAAAGACTGTGGGCTCAAGAATTTTCAGAAGCACCGTGAGCGATCAAAGATTGATCAGGAAAGTAGTTTTCACACTAAAATCGTGCAAACATTAAACATAGTCAAGGCAAAAAAATGTAAAACCTGTTGCAACAAGGATAAAACTTCATTTCTGAAAGCAGTGTGACCTTGATGGTGCTTAAAACATGACTTTTTGCCAGTTTGTGTTGCACAATGTACAATAGCAATCTTGATTCAGAAAGAGTGAGTGATCTTGGGTTTTTCATCTGTGTTTGGTTTTCAGAGATCTGTTATTATGTATCAGTGCTATACTTCGGAAAGCTATTCTTAATAAAGTTTGACTAAGCAAGTGCCCATTATCTAGATAGCGTCCGCCCCGTAATCTTTGCGAAACTTATTGCAGCTGGGGAGTGGGCGCTTAGTACATCAAATACGGTTTATACTAATCATAACACTGACAGCCCATCCCTTATTCTACCTTATAGGTCAGTTAATGGTTCATCATATTCTTAACCATGAAGATGAGGTAATGAAAAAATGTTTCCTGTGTGGACTTGAGCTGCTTGACTCAGACGAGCTAGTGACGCACATTCAAACGCAGCACCTTGGTACAAAATCAGATGCTCGATCCAAAGTGGAGCCATTACATGAAAGTGTGAACAAACCCACAGCCACTCACACCACTAGAGACACTTCCAAGATCCAAGAGACACCCATGGTTGCACTAAGTAGTTGTTCAGTAAATACAACAATAACAACTGTCGACTGTGTATCAAAGACTGTTACAGAACCTACAACTTGTAATGCGAGTGTAAGAACATTAGAGAGTGTTGAAAAGCATGTTCTTAACAGCTCCCAAACTGTTTTATCAAAGTCTCGATTAGCATCTGGTACTCCAGCAGTCAACCAAGTAGTAACAAGTGATAACAGTCTCCTTGGACAGACCAAGAGTCACACTGCGACTGCAATAAACATAGACTCAACACCTGCAAGTGCCACTGACAGCCCAGGACGTCAACAGTCCACAGTCAATTCTGGTGTTTGTGTTGCAATGAGCAGCTCAGAGTCCAGGAATAGAATAGAGTGTGAGCATGAAGTGATGTCACCTGATATTTGTGGTAGTCGAGTGTCCTTACCTACCACAGCAGACAGTCTGCAGTCTAGTAGTGATGTCACACTTACCACAAAGACACAGCCAACAGTCATACCAGGTATGTAGTTGCTTATAGAATAAACAACTTCCGAAAAAAGACATCTTGTTCAAATCAGAGTTTGATTCTTGGTGATCAGATAGCTGGTATACTTTGCTATATTTCGACAATATTACAGTACATAACATTACATTGTTATATTCTTGCCCCTGATAGCATTGCAAGATACAAAGTTATATAACATTTTTTATTCATATTTTTTGTGGCTGTCAGAAACCGCTTGGTTTTTGTAGTTGCTTATTTTACGGGACTAGTTTAGTATATTTTCCAGAGGAGTTGTTTTTGGCTAATGTTTAAAATAGCATTCGGAGATAGAAAAAAATCCCTCAATTGACTCAATTAGAAAGTTGCAGTTCTGAGAAAACGCAGCATGGATCAGAGGCATCCCAAGCTGATATTTAGTTTAATGTTGAAAATTTTCCATATATAAATCTTGTCAGTCTCTTACCAGTAAGTGTAGTTTGGAATGATTGAAGGTGTTTTAGGGGGATTTTGTGATCACTGTTCCACCCTCTGTTTTTTGGTTATCAGAATTTTTGCTAAATTTATAAGACTTTGTATGGGGGGACTTTAACATTAGACTAACTACCAGCTGGGGCCGATGTCTGTGCATGGATTTCAAACCAATACACAGTTGTATTCGGCTGTTATTAAACCTTTTCAGTCCCAAGCAGGTCATATGTATATTCTCCCACTAAGGTTCATACTTTCATTTGATCAAATTGGGAGAATTTGCTTGTCTCTTCAATTCTTGGTTTTCATGCACTCCTTTGAGACATAAGATACAAAGCGGCCACGTTGGTGTCCCACACAAAAGAAAAAAATTTTAAATTTCTTTTGTTCAAAGACACCAACATGGCCGCTATGACGTCAAGTGAAAACTGCCAATAGTTTGTTTTGTTTCACTGATTCCCCTAAAATGACTTATTTCTCATGTTTTATGTATGTGAGGGGAAGTTAGATGGCAGAAGGCAGAAGGGATTTAGCTACACTTACATAAGGTTTCTCTGAAAAAGTTTTAATTAGTGTAACAAGCCCCTCTTTCAGTATCTGAGCCCCAACTTCTGTGGTATTAGTTATTAGGGAATGTATTATGACAAAAATGAATCCTGAATGCTCAGTCGTGATCCCATCGTTGTGGACATTCCCTAAAATTTGGATATTTTGATACAATACAAAACTGAATCTCGAGATTATTTTTGCCTAAAATATGCCGCAAATTTCATACTGTAGCCTAAATATTAAAATGGGGGTTATAGTAAATTAAGTATGAAGTGCCCATTAACTAGTGACTCAAAGGTATTGGGGTATGAAATTTATTATAAAATTACTATGTTGTGGTTTTTTGCTGTCAAGTTTGTGAAAAAATTCTCCATCTTTCCTTGATTTATTAGAGTAAATGTTATATTTCGTCCAATTAGAAATTATTTTGCGGCCGTATCGCACGACCTTCATTAGGCAACTGCCGAGTTGTTACGTGACCCAATTGGATCACGTGACAATCGGCTGGACACCTTCGAGGGCGCGGTCCTACAAATGAGACAGCCAATGCCTGATGAAGGTCGTGCGGTACGGTATTCAAATACCCTGCTGACTATTTTTCATGTCCTGTTTTTCCTTTTGAACTAATAATAAAGGACCCATTGTCACAATAGACAATCTCACCTCAATCCTAGTTATTGACTAAGTGTCTGTGTGGAAACCAGCAAGCAATAGAAGTCTTAGAGTCAATAACAACAGTAGTTTCTACAAAGGCATAACACCATTCAATTAGAAGTGGCTTGAGACATCACTGAACCCTTTCAGCCCTAGATTTATCAAATTTGTTGCTAATTCTCCCAACATAGACCCGTATATTTTATAAAAACTAGATTAGGAGAAAATTGCTTTTCATCAGCAGTGGTTTTCTTCGATCATTTTCCCTTTTTGTCATTACCAATAGACCAATTTCGATATTTTAAAACCCATTCTTGGATACGAGGCTCAGGAGAATAAACAAAATAAATAAATGATTCATTTCGCGATCCCACTGAGCGTCCTTTTTTATTCTCACGAGCTACGTATCCAAGTAAGAATTTCAAAATATCGAAATTGTTCTATTAAAACCGTTTACGTAAGGAAAAGGAAGATACTGATAAATTTACCCGGTCTGAAAGGGTTAAGTAAAGATAATTTTATCTTGTGGTCTTTGATTAATGTTTGCAATTCGAGTCACAGTTACTCCTTCTTATCAATCACGTATACTATACACATGTATACTGTTTGTGTTTTTGTCCCAGGAATGAAGTCAACAAAACCAACAGAAAGCAATCTGCCTTCGGGAACAAATCAGCTGATGGGACAAGCCAGTGAGTCAGTGAAAGTTTTATTCAGGTGTTCTGTATGCACTGTAAAGTTTGAGACTGCCGAGGAGTTTAGTCTTCATCGTGATAACTGCCAAGGGCCTGTTCTACAAAACGGTTATAATATCAAGTCTCAAGACCTTCGTGTCAGCAGTGCTTGCGAGAAGTCTTTTGCAGACAGACTCGCTCTTCTTGATGATCAACAGAAAGATTACGAACCAGAAAATACAATGCCAGATAATGAAGTTCTTAGCTGTGACAAGTGCCAGCTCTCATTTTCAGGAGATGTGTCTGCATTTATTAACCATACGAGAAACTGTCCCAACAGTTCAAATGCACATTCAGAAGATCATGGAAAGCATGGTAACAAACTATATCCTTGTTCCAAGTGCCATTCAGTTTTTAAAATTGCTAGAAACTTTTTGCTGCATTCCAGTAAGTGTGAAGGCAGAAAATCTAAACTTGCTGCACTAGTAGAGAGTGAAACTGTCCCAAAAGCAAACAACAAGAAGGAGTTTACTACTCGCATCAGGAACTGTCAAGACAAGCAGTTGAGAAGCAAAGACACCTCTGGGAGTGAAAATGTTTATCATGGTAATCAATTAACAAGTACAAATATTTCTCAGAATGTACTTAGGAAGGGGTACAAGTGCCACAGCTGCAAGCTTGAGTTCAAGACTGCAGTAGAATTAGCAACACACATAAGTACGCCTCACGACTTAAGAAACACTGTTGCTTCTCTTTCCAACAAGAGATTTGAATGTAGCAGTTGTAAGCTAAAGTTCAAAACAGCTGCTGATTTAGCAAACCATATCAGTAGTTACCAAGTATTGTTGAGGGAAAAAATGGCAGAAAAGGTAAGAATGGCAAGAAAAAAAAACAGGAGTGATCAACATCAATCACAAGCTTTTGATACTTCTGATGATGATTCTTGTTCATTGAAAATTCAAGAGAATGAGCTGGATGATGATGAAGCAACTGATAGTGCCAATAGTGATGAATTTTATGAGCAGTACACCACAAAGAGAGATCCCACTACATCCTACAGAAGGAGTGCTCCCAATTCTTTCACTGATGGTGCATTTTCAAGTAGGTTATTCAAATGCAAGGGATGTCACCTGAATTTTCGGACAGCAGCGGCGTTAAAAAGACATCACAATGCCAAGCATTTGTGCAAAGCTTGTAATATAACCTTTTTTCACATTTCTGAGCTGTTGGCACATATTGATGCTAAGCACAATGGCGTGAATTACAATGACCGAAACACAGTTGGGAAACTAATCTGCAAAGTGTGTGAAAAAAGGTTCCAAACTGCACTGGGCTTGTTTGGGCATTTTAAAGAACACCAGAAGTTCAAGTGTCCTGGTTGTACAAATAGTTTTGATCAGAAACATGCTCTCAATGCACACATTAAAAACTGCAAGACTAGGTGCAAAAAGGTTTGGAGATGAGCTAAGATTTCGCCAGCTTGAACATAAAAGATGTTATTTGCTGTTGCCAAGTCTTTTTAGCCAAGCCTTTTAGTTGATTATGCAACTGAGGGAATAGTAATGTACCCTACTATAGTCAGCAAGTTAAGATTATAAACAACTATTGTATATTTATGAATATATATATGCCCTTGGTTTTATGTATATGACAAAATTCAGAGGTGTACAGAGTAGTAGATTTTATTTCTGCGAACTTCTTTTTTCAGTATTTTAAAATAGATGTAATTAGAACATACAATTATAAACGAAGTTCCAGTTTTTAAGGGACGATTCTTATTGGATGTTTTATGTTGAAAAGCAAGGTTTTGTTGTTTCTGTCTTAGGAAACCGTCATCAAATTAAAATCACTTTTACGTCAGACTTTTTCGTTTTTGATTTGTAGAATTTGGAACTACCATACATATTTGGTCATTAGAAACACCACTTGTAGAAAGTACTTCAGTGCATTATTACTACTAAGTGAGGAACAGGAGTGAAAAAAAAATTTCGAATTTTTTAGGGTTCTCGCAATATTAACTATTTTAAAATGTTTTCAATTGATGACGTCACTAGGCTTTGGTAGATTGTGCTAGTATATTTTTAATCATAACTTAGCAAAACGAGCATTATTTTAAGCTTTCATTCCAGTTTAGCACTACTAGTATAATCCGAGCTTTTCTGCTTAGGAAACAAAAAAAAACAATCATAGTTCTATGACCTACCCTTCTTCTGGTCTTCTGCATTCACGAAGGTTGTGCTGGTGCAGCCCTCGTCTGCAGTTGCTGAGCGAATATTCTCTATTCTTAACTCATCGTTCAACGATTCAGAAGAACATGCCCTCGTAGACTATTAATTTTACAGGCTTGTGTAATGCCTCAGTACAATAACCGAAAATACAGAGATTTAAAATTAACAACATGCAAAGTTGTCTTTATTTATACTGAACTGAAGGCTTTTCCTGGATGGCGTCTAAAACAAGCATGCGAGCCGTATAACTTTCTGACCTGGATTCAGAAACGGATGATCTTGATATCATTTGTTGATCATTTAGCTTTTCGAGGTGTGCAACACATGAGTGTTTGCTATACTAAAGACTGTAAGACTGGAAAGTGAACTATACGATAGAGTTAGGCCTAGTTCAATCGTCGAATTTCACATGTGCCTAATCTAATGCCAGTATTAAGTGCATGTAAAATTCGACGTATGAATCAGTTAAGTTCTGCAATTATCTATTTGGGTCGACTTTGCCGTTCTCGAATAGAACGGCAAAAGTTCGACGCCAATTCAAACGTCGATCTTTACATGTGCCGAATCTAATGCAAAAAAATTATGTCTAAATTATTTACGATTATCTCTGATCTAACGTGTGCTCTGATTGGTCAATTCAAATGAAATTGCGGGCAAAATAGAGCCTCGACCGACATCTAAAGTGTAGTGGCGTGACGGGCCCGCACGGCTTAACTCTTAACCTGTATATTTTGGCGGTTTGCTCCAACACTTTGTTTTTCTTCGAGTTTGTGTAAAGTAGTGTTTAAAGTTTGAGAAAGTGTGTTCGTTTGTACAATATAACTTGCTTTTTAGGAAAGATCTTTATGTTTGGTTTACTTGACTTTTCAGACAGTATTGCGGTATATTTGGTACTGCCGCATTTATACATTATGTTACGAAAGTAATGAGATTTTTTCTTCCGAAACCAGTGTGCAACAATTTACATCCTATTTTCTGCTCTTGTTATCGTGTAAAAGAAACAACAAATATTTAATTTATTTTTTTTAAAACTGAATTTGCCTTCGTGCACGTGAAAGTTCCTGGAATTGCAGAAAATTTTGATTTTGTACAAATGTAGGTGTGGAAACGATTTTGTTTTCATGATGATGAAAAACTGCTACTATTCCGGAAAAAACACCAAGAAATCATCAGTCTAAGTTTAGCTAAAATTCATTCAGAGGTTCTGAATTGGTAGCAGATTTCGTATATTGAAAATTTGCTTGTCCACTAAGTGACATCAGTTGAAAACATAAATTCTAATGTCTCGAGAACCATAAAAGATTTTGACAAAATTTTTTCACTCTATTCTTTTTTTAGCAAGGCCTGTCCACTGAAGTAATAAAATTTTTCATGTCAGGCGCTTTAAAGTAGAAATTATACAACACTGACATAAACTACACTAGCGTAAACTCTTACTATTGTGACGATGGTTAAGTCTTCCAAAAACGTCTCATTTTTAATTACAAAATATTTTTGGAATGGTCAAAAAATTTTTTAATATTTTACATGGAGAACTCAATTTAAATCTTTGGAGCATACACAGCTTTTTTCTACGTGCTTCTTGTATGACGACAGCAAGTGTCTGGCAATCGTATTATATTAATTTTGCTCTTTCTAAAACTCGAATGCTTTAATGAAATATATCATGGTTATCGTTTGTTTATCGTGTTAAGGATGCACTTGGGAAGTTGGGAGAGCACTCGAGAATCAGAGAAGAATTGGCTTGACCTCGTGCTACTGTAACGGGATTATTGTGGACTGACATTGGACTTATGTCCTCGTATGAGGAATCACTCGCATTGGCAGAGGTACCAAGGGTCGAACCTTTATTTTGCAGTGAGACGCTCTAGCTTCTTAAAATATGTCACATGATTAAGCGTCTGAGCTAGACTACTCAAATACTGCTCAACTACTGAGCTTACACTATGTATATCTTTGATATGTCACTTGTCCAGGCTTGTTAAAACTGTAGTTATCTAGGCCTGGCCAATACAATGTTCTTAGATGTTCTGTTGACATACACACAAGATGCAATGAAGCTGTAAGGTTCTTATCTAAACAACTAATTTCATCAACCAGATTAAACCATAAGAGACCATCCGGACAATTATACAAGTGTGACCCGAAAATCCATGGAACCTTCAAGAATGTTCCAGACTCTCCTGTCTATATGAATAAACAATCTGCAGACAACAACGAATCGTGTCTGTTCCTTCTGTGTCTCACTGAGCTTTCAGACTTGTCTCAAAATTTAATTCATCTAATAAAGATCTAAAATACGAACTTAAGCATTCTGTGTCGTTACACTACTTTAACCCTTGTTTCATGCTCTTCAACATTCTGCCGCACGCATCCATAACATCATAAACACATGATAACCGTGTACTATTTCATAGTTTGTTTTTGTGGCACTTAATTACAGTGCCGCAGCTAGGGGATGGGGGCGGGGCCCCAATATATTTTGAAATGAAGAGTTTGGTTTGTCTGCGAAGAGGGAAATGGCGGAAGCTAGAATAAGAACAACCAAATGCTCTTTTAAGCTTCCAGTAGCTAATACTATTTACTAATCGATGTACGGTTTGTTTCACTTAGTTACAAATTACAAATAGGCTTACAATTAGCACTGCATGCGCACCGAGCTTCCTTGAAATGTGCAGCCCCGTCAACGCCAATACTAGAGACCTAAGACACGGGAAAATTTCATCACGACGGAGGTCTGTTTACTGTGAGTAGACTGGATCGAACACGGCGTTTATGGTGCGACTTTTTTACTTAAGCAACGCGCGCCTTACAACGACGTACGCGCGCTTTGGAAAAAGGGCGCGAAAATCTAATTTAAAATGCCCAAACGCAAACAAAGATTTTTCGCCCAATCTTTGGTGCTTGATTCAATCGTTTCGTATTACATTCCCCGTTCACAGTCTCGATGCGAAAATCAACATGGAGGTGAAAAGCATCTTGGCGGACTCCGTGACGATCACCACGACCGCATTACGTGTGCAATTACGCGTCAACTACTGATATTTGTTTTCCGGTTGGCCCCCGTGGAAACACGGACGTCTGGTACTTAAGATCTCTATTGTTGCCAATGAGAACTAACCCCTGAAGCTTACGGTTAGCACTACAAAGAGCTTTCTTGAAATGTGCAGCTCCATCATCACCAATATTGTTGCTAATGAGATCTAACTCCTGAAGCCTACAGTTAGCACTACACAGAACTTCCTTGGAATGTGAAGCTTCGCCACCACCAATGTTGTTTGTGTGATCTAACTCCTGAAGCCTACAGTAAGCACTGCACAAAGCTTCCTTGAAATTTGCAGCTCCGTCATCACCAATGTTATTGTACCTGAGTCTAACCCCTGAAGCCTACAGTTAGCACAACAAAGAGCTTTCCTGAAATGTGAAGCTTTTAAAGAGTTTCAATCAGAGGATGAAAGAGGCCTTACACTTAATAAGATTTTTAATAATCTTGTTGTCCAGCATCAGAACACTTTATATGTTTCTGTATGTTTAAGAACAAGGTTCCTCGTCTTTTTAATGAATTTTGTGGCAGTCACAGCTACCTCTACTGGAATATCACCAAGCTCTGAATCATGGATGTCAGTAAAGTCTTCGCTGTTCCTTTTGGTAAGTAAAAGGTCGGAGCAGCTATCAGAGCTATGAAAAACAAAGTCCTTGGGATTGATTCCATTCATGCGGGAATGCTTCAAGCTGACTTTGATACCGCAACATCTGTGTTGGTAGACCTCTTCAGTGAGATATGGGACACCAATACACCATCCCATATAACTGGACAAAGGGTCTCATCGTGAAACTTCCCAAGAAAAGCAACCGACAGAACTGTGGCAACTGGCGCGGCATAACCTTTCTCTCGATCCGAAATAAAATCTTCTGCACGATTCTTCTTAAACGATTATATACAGCCATTGACAACAGGCTTAGACAGGAACAGACTGGTTTCCGCAAAGGCCGAGGATGCATAGATCAAATTTTTACACTGAGGAACAACATTGAACGGTGTCTTGAGTGGAATGATCCCCTGCACATCAATTTTATAGATTCCAGGAAAGCATTTGACAATGTGCACCGAGGGACTGGAATCATACGGAATACTTAGCAAGATCATCACACTCATCAAACTCTTCTATAGTCACTTCGAGTGCAGCGTCGTTATCGATGGCAACACAAACTCAGAGCAGTTTCGAGTTAAAAGTGGTGTACGTCAAGGTTGCATCATATCCCCCATGTTATTCCTAGTTATCATCGACTGAATTATGCGACAGACTACATCTGATAAGCCCAGAGGAATCCCATGTACCCTCCTTTGCAATTGGGAAGATTTTGATTTTGATGACGATCT
Organism: Hydrozoanthus sils; assembly: GCA_027575215.2. NCBI lineage: Eukaryota > Metazoa > Cnidaria > Anthozoa > Zoantharia > Hydrozoanthidae > Hydrozoanthus > Hydrozoanthus sils. The sequence goes on along the minus strand of JAOBRD020335667.1, from coordinate 8,606 downwards.
GGCAGTCCTCTCCTTCACACACGATCACCTACAGGGGAAGACCGACAGACTGGACAAATTCTCCAAGCAAACTGGACTTAATATCAGCACCTTAATATCAGTATGCCTCGGCGGGAACACAATGGCGGACGGCCACGTTTTTTGGCCGCTCCGTAATGTATATATATCCCGCGTATTAATGTATAATTAAATCTTGAAGGGTACATGACTTGATGACCGTCACTGGTTTTTTCATGTACCCTGTACTCTGCCCAGCACAAAACTACAAATATTATAATTGTAAAAAAGGTAGAGCATTGAGTACAAATAAAGATATTGTCTGTTACCTCCAAAGTCTTGTGCATTAATACAAGCAACCCACCACTTGTTGCTGCTAACGGAGACTTGTTTAATTCTGTTGACGAATTCACTTGCCAGGGCAGTGTGATTAGCAAGGACAATGCAGCCAAAAAGGACGTTCAGTCAAGTTTACGCAAGGCGCGAGGGGCTTTTGCACGGCTCCAATCCATCTGGAAATCGAAGCAGTACAGCCTAAAGACCAAGCTTCGACTGTACAACAGCAATGTGAAATCTGTTCTCCTCAATGGATCTGAGTGTTGACGTGTTGTGGAGGCAGACATGAAAAAGATCAGTGCAATAACATCTTGCTTGACATCAAATGGCGCCGCCTGAAATGGCTTGGACACGTCCTCCATATGGAAGAGGTACGCACAGCAAGAACAGCGTTAAATTGGACCTCCGTTGGGAGGCATAAACTTTTTCGGCCAAAAAAACCTGGCGCAGAACAATTGTGACAGATCCCCGAGAAATGGGTCTGACGCGGGGCTCGGCGTGTAAACTTGCAAGAGATTGCCAAAAATGGCGTCGCCGTGTCGTGGCCCTATCACTCGGGAAGAGGGGGATAAGTAAGTAACTAATTGAAACACGAGCCGTTTGTAGATGCTAGATTTGCCGCCCGTGGTGCAAGATAAAACCATTGAATTTGAATTGAAAGGCTGGCAAAGATTTAAAGCTCGTTGCAGGAAAAGATTTAGAGCCCGTTGCAGGCTTTTATGGCCAGATTTCACCGTGAATTGTGCGAATTAAGCATTTAGGAGTTGGTTTTTGTGTATCTCTTTATCTGGACACTCGAATTCAGTCGCATATCGGAAATGAAGAGGCAACAAGGATCAGCTCATTTTAAAACGTTATCATCGGCAAATAAAAAAGTAGTTAAATCCTTTGCGTATAATAATGTTTCACATCATTCAGATAAAGCGCGTGGGCTCCCTGTGGTAAAACCAAGCCTTGCTTCCTTGTTTTTGTTGAAGCGGGCATGAATCACCAAAGCGAGGGATTGGGTAATTCTTGAGCACAGGCTTACCATCAAGCAGTGGTCACTGACTTCTGCTCACCGAAATACATGAATACAATGTTATTTAAAGTGTTAGTGTTATCAGCTCCTAGTGGGGGTTTATAGGCAAAAGAAAGAGGGACTGGAAAGGGAGAAAGAAAAAATGGGGTAAGTTTGTTTTTCTATTTGAGAGACCTTTTTCTTTGCTTTTTTTCTCCTCGAACGTCCCCTTTTAGATACAAAAATGAAAAGCAACAAATTCACGCGCGAAGCATCGTATATATAACCATGGCATGAGTCTGGACCATCTGTGGTTTGACCTAGTCTGCACTCTTCCTTTCTGAGCCTGGGAGTAACAGGGGACCTGGGTAACGCTCGTAGTTTGGTTCAGTGTTTGGTTGCTTTGTCACGGTTTGTTAACAGTTTCGGTAGGAGATATTTGTTTTCGTAGTCGTTAACCAACAGGTAAACCTTCGTTTTTTAAGACACATCTAGTAACATAGTCTGTGGTGTGCTCGTTCACAGAATATCTCGATTTATAACCTTACTGGCTCATGGAATGACTGACAGAAAGTGTGTTTTCCTGTCATCTTTGGAGCGAGTATGATAGTTGTGACTGTGCAGATAAACAGATGTGGTTTCTCGATCTCGTATGCTTAAAACGCGATAATATGGTCTTTTGGGAGTTGTAAACGACACTTGATGCCGTCACCAAAGGTTCAACATGAGGTCAGTAGTAAGTACAGTGTTAGATTGAATGCTTTCTTCAAATATAAACAGAGAATAATATTTATGGCGTACGTTCCATGTATCTTTTTTGTTTGTTGCAAAATCACACACTACATATATTAACAGTCTACACTATTATAAATTTGGTTAACGGTTCTTGTCACATATCTATGAATTACAATATTTACATAGCTGTCAATGCATATACTTTGGTGTTAAATTTAGTTTCTTCAATGATGAATACTCCCTCAGTTCAAAACCAAATAAATTCTTTAGACAACAAATTGCATATTCGATGTTTATATAATTTTTATATGTGGTTCGAATTTTTTTGTCGAAATAATATAAATTTTAAAGGAATCTCTGTTTTTCTAACTATCATGAACTTATGAACATTCTTTTTTGCCCTTAATTTAGATCAGTTTGGTATTAAGGAGTTGGAAGCTATATTATAATAAGTTGTGCCCAAGATCTGTTTTCTGTGTGAAGTAATATATATTAGTATATACAAACCTTAAATGGCGAAATTTGATTGGTTCGCTATCACTGACTATTGAGTATTATCCACTCGTGTTGAAATGGTGGTATAAAATTCCCACACATACGATGAAATTTTGCAAATACAGATAACTGAAATTCCAGAAAATAACAAAAAAGCAACAAAATTTGCATTGTATGCTTTCAAAGTAAAAAGCACTTTAACTTTTCAAACAAACAAATCAAATGGTGCTCTTTAAAATCACGGTGGCAAATCAATGTTTATGTTTTGCTTCTTTATATATTGGTTTGCACAATTGCAAGAACTTGGAATAAAAATTTCAAGATGTGAGTACAACTGTTCAAAATGAATAAGTGTTTGAGAAAGTTGATCAGCTGATTGACCTTTGAGCAGTTTTGTGGCAGTATCTTCAAACTTCACCGCTATTGTGACTCTCATTCACCAAAACTCTCCAGCCTTACAGTCACAGACACATTTCATCCAACAACCGACTGCAAGTCCCATGTCTCATTCATTTTAAGAAAGTTTCCATTCAAGAAATTAAAATCTAAATATCGCTACTGCAATGCAGCCTTTCCAGAAAGCACATGGCACAATTTTGGGAGCTGTCATTTTATAATATTCTACCACTATCCACCTCGACTTCTGAGAATAATTGTTAAATATTACATAATTGACTGTGCAGGAGTCCTGTTACTTAGGCTGGGTACATCTATAGTATAGTATATATCAACATTTTCAGCAGTAGAATACAATAGTCATATGGAATGTTTTAACTGAATCAAAATGTTTTGTGTTTGAATTTTTTGTTTCTTAAGAGTCAATTTTGAATTGAGTATTTGAAGTTTATCTAATATTTCATTTTAGTAAAATTATTCACAAAAGGTGATTATAGAGTTTTCAATGAGTGTTTGAAGTGGATCCAATACTTCACTTTACAGGGTGCAAAATTAGGGTTTTTTCTAGCCGGTCCATTTGGGACAACTGAACCCGTCAAGGACATTTTTTAATTAGTCCAAAACGAAATTAACCGGTATGAATTATATAACAATTTGTTATCATTTTTATAGACACAACCATTTATAATAATTATGATAATTATATATTAATGCTGTGTTACTCCATGAAATTGAAACAACCTGTACGTCATCATGCAATTTGTATTATTGGTCGAGTGGAATCATGGGACTAGTTTAACAAAGAATCGCAAGCCAGATGAAATTACAAACACAAACAGTGATCTATGCAAAAGACAGAGTTCCAAAGATGAATAAACACTCAAACATCATTCACAATCTTCAAGCTACAATATAATGTTTCTAAAGTGTCAAAAATCAAGTTTATCACAAAGGGACAAGTGTAAACACTGAGCAACAGTGAGTGAGATTCAAGTACCTAAAAATATTATCAACAGTACTCAAAAACTTTTAACTGGTCCAGTCAGGTCAACTATCTTTGATTTTTCAACATTTTAACCAGTCCAAGGCAATTTTAACCAGTTTTGACCAGTTTTCCTCCCTTAATTTTGCACCATGCATTAGTAAAATTACTCACTACATGTGATAATAGGTTTTTCAATGCTCTCATTGGTAGAGTCTAGAGGCTGATGTATTCTTCTGGCTATAATCAATGTTCTTTGAACGAAAATGCAATTCTGGAAAGCGTAAAGTTTGCATAACATTTTTTAGCTTTAGGTAATGCAGTATTGCTATGACAATAATTCTGCTACTAATTAGTGAAAGATAAAACTGCAGGTAAAGATGTTTCAGAGGTTGATCTGTGTGACTGACTGAGCAAATGACAACAACAAAAAATTTTTTGCACAAAATTCTTTGCCAATAGCTACATTTTCTCCCTAATAATAACCCAGGCTAGTAATTTTACAAAGAGAATTATTTGTCTCAGGCACAGCGAATATATACTTCATCTTGGGCAATATTCACCAGATATTCACTTAGCCTTCAGTGAATGATATTGTTAAATATTAGTCTTCTGATGATGACCTGTAGTTGGTTTTGCAATTTAACATCTAAGTATACCACAAAGTATACCACGCAAAGAGTACCTTGATTGCCTTCAAAGTTGTTTTACATTTTGTGCTGTTTAGAATTTTTGGTAACATTTTCAAGTTTGAATTTAACCTTTGACTGGATGTTTGAATACATACATGTATACATAAAGGAAGAAATTTGAATTTTGGTGTTGTTGGAATGTCACATACAGAAACACTGTGAACCTTCATGCCTTAAACACATGCACATTTGATCTGCCATTTCTAATCAGGTTGCTGCTGGAATTATTAGTTATAAGGGTATTGAGGGCTAAGCAAAATTAAAATTGCAATCAAACAGAAAACTCTTCAAAATATTGCTCCAAACTGCCCAAGACAATAGCATTTATAAGCAATTTTCACACTCGTGCGTATATCCCACAGTTTTGGTGGGTCACAGGTCTTGCAAATGTCATCAAATCCTGTCGCTCAGGCAAAACAATGGGAAATAAACACTGCAAATCATTACGAACTATCATACAAAGGCAAAAACAATTTCATATCTCAGAAACCATAACATTTATAAGACCAGTTACCTGCCAAACAGTGGAATATTCGCACTGCACATGAGTGCGAAAATGCCTTATTGACAAAGTCTAGCCTAAAACAATTAGTTAAAACTAGCCAACTCTTCAAGTCACAAGACAGAAGAAATTCTTTTTGAGTAAGTTTGTACAAAAAATTGAGATATAGAGTGAGATGTTTTGCAGAAAAAAACAACTGGCTTTTACAGAAGGATATTTCAATATGTGAAACAGTATGTACACAAGAGCATAAAGGGTCAATAAATGTTCTAGCAAGATTCTCAACACCAAGAGTATCCATAAGTACGCATTGGCCTCTCATATTTCAAATTCCTATAAAACTCACTGGAGTGTTCCCCTATCATGCTTAACCAGTGAATCTTTTCATAGATAATTTAGATAATGAAATTGATTTGTACCCCTTAGGAAAAGCTCATTTTAATTTAAATCAACAGTTCTCTTAAAAAATTATGTCAATTTGAAGCTCATTTTAGCTAATAAAAATATATCACCTTTTAGAACTATACATTGCAACAAGTTTGTCATAACTTGTTTATTTAAGTTTAGTTGACATTAACTATAGTCAAACCTCAAATATCTAGATTGTTGAAACTTTAAAGTTACTTTAAAAGAGTCTGGATGGGTTTATAATTGAGAGTCTGGATAACCAAAAATAATTTTGTTGTTTATATTAATGAAGCAGTAGTGTAACAATTAAGGGAAATAAAGAAAATGGAATTCAATTATGAACAGATTCAAATTACTTACATTGTATGTACAACCTGTATGTTATGATTGTTTTTATCACAGGATAAAAATATTGCATTTTCAAGTGTTAAAGTGTTTTCAGAGTGGTCTGAAAATTAATGTTCCAGCATGCTTGTTTGTTGCAAAAACAGCAATGTGAATTCATTGTTTATCATGAGCCACTTGAAAGTTTGAAGTGAAGCAGATTAAAACCTGGAGTATAAACACACATTGGAATGATTAGCGATCTTTTTGTCACTTGGGTTTTCAACATTTTATTGTATTTTAATAATATTCATAAAATAAATAGATCAGTGAAGTCAGTATGGATAATCAAAAAGTCGATCTGGACATTTGGTTCCAGATAGTTAAGATTCGATGGTACTCGGAAGATGGCAGTACTATGAATTACTGAAAAATGTCTAGGAATTACAGTTTTATTGTTATATGAAATTATGTGCATCTGTTTCAAAATCAAACTCTATTGCAAATGGCTGATAATATTTCATTTATTTTTACTCCACTCCTTATTTTTGTATTAATTTTACAAGTCATGTTATAAGAAATTTTTATTTCTTCAAAAACCAAATAATTTATATTTTTAAATGTAGGATGCAGATGCATTCTCTGACATATCTGGCGGATCAACAATTTCTTTAGTAAGTTAATTCAAGATTGTTAATATACTTTTATTAATGAAATGGAGGTTTTATACAGTATGTGCCAGGTATAATTATAAAATTAATATATGGTAACTGTGTGAGGGGTATATTTATTTCCTCCTGATAAACCAGCTTTGTGATGGAGATCAACTTTAGTTATTAATAAAATTGATGTTGGTTTGGCTCCATCTAGGCCAGTGCAGGATCAGATGGCAGTTTTCACTCACCACTCCCACCCACAGGTGAACATAGATTATAATTACTTTATCTGCCTGTTTTAAGATCAAAATCAAGCTTTATATGATTTCTTTTAACTCTACACTAAATGTACAATATATATTACATATTAACTATAATATGCAAACTTGTTTGTCCATATATCTTGCCTTTAATTAAGCAGCTTTATTATATTGTTTTGTACTAATAGTTATTATAACAATCTGGAATATTGCGTTTCTAGTGTTCTGATTGGTTGGTTTAATCTCAGTTATCAGTTTATATGTACCAAATTGACCATATATGGAAACTGACTGTGTAGTGTTGCAAAGCTGAAATATTTAATAGTAATGAAAAACAAAAAAATAATAACAATTTGATGCTGTCTTTCAGTGGCATTTCTTTTTGGTTTTTGTGAAATTGTAAAAAAGTTAAAAATTTGATTGAGGCCGAGAGCTACTTTAAAAAAAATTAAAATGGTTTGAAGTTCTTACAGTTTTAAAAGAAATGTTGCAAGCTTTCAAATGTAATAATGTTAATAATAACTCATGTCTTACTAGGAAGTGTTTTGCTAAGGCCAATCCAATTAAGGTTCTGGAGGGCATTTGATCAGTAATTAATAATGTAAATGAAAAACATCTTTTAATTTGAAGCTAATCATTGGTAAAACAAGAGAAAACATCCAGTTTCAGTGTCCAATCCTTACATGGGTCCTTGATTTATATTATGTAGAGACTAACTTTCCCCCCCAAGAATTGTAGTTTTTTCTTATAATGTAGAATTTTTATGAAAATTAAAAGTTATCAGAATTTTGTAAGGCTTCCAGCCAGGAAGTTTTTTCAAACCATGTGTATTCAATGTAGACTGAAGTACAAAACTTACAAGTGCTTAATTTAGTCCAACTTGCCTAGTTGTGAGGGTTGATTGGATTTAATATAAAATGTAGAGTTTTTGTGTCATTTATTATGATTACTGTGTATACAAACAGGAACAAGATCTCCAAAGTTTGATTCTAAGAGTCTCAAGTCTAAAACTGGTAAGTGCTTTAGCTAGGAGTGTGTTAGTTAAGAAGAAACCCTTTTGTGTTGGTGATAAAGTTATTCTTATGACAGAAAAAAGCCAAGAATAAAAGAAACAAGGAAAATTGAAGGGTATACTGCAAAAATTATGTACTAAGTGACTTTTGATGAAGTTCTCAATTCTCCCTACATTTTCCCTGTTATTTAGTAAAATAATAAACCCTGTTCAGCAGCTGGTATATTGGAGGGTAATGCCTGTGGCTGAAAAATGAACAGTTGGATGGTACAGCTGTGTTTTATCCAATGAGATTGCATGAAAACTATTGGGTGGGTTATTACTCTTGATAACCATTGGGAGAATTGGGTGTTTCATACGAAGTAAATATTGTTGTTTTTGCACTAGGCCTTTAATTTACTACAGAATAACTAGTAATGAAAGTAAAATTTATGAATACATAAAATATTATTTATGGTCAGCAAAATTAGTATGTATAGGTAATCTCATGGGGCCAAGTAAATTAAGGATTAATCTGACAAGTGTTTTCAACTTTTTCCAAATGAGTAGGGCAATTTTGAAAAAATTGTAAACACAAGTGATATCAACCCTAAATTTTACAAGGAACCAGATGATTATATATTTATGACATTGAGGGCAAAATTCTTCATTCTCAGCTGTATCCAATCATTCATCCCAAGTTTCTTAAAAAATTGCTGGAGATTTAATAAATTAAATGTTTATAATCTCTGAAAACATTCAGAAATCTTCAGAAGAGGTTTGAAATCATTTCTAAGGCACTTTTATGATTTTTTTTTAAATTTAGAAAATC
>JAOBRD020335562.1:0-21040 GCA_027575215.2 Hydrozoanthus sils | reverse complement strand
ACTACTACTATTGCTACTACTACTACTACTACTACTACTACTACTACTACTACTACTACTACTACTACTACTACTACCACCACTACCACTACCACTACTACTACTACTACCACCACTACCACTACCACTACTACTACTACTACCACCACTACCACTACTACTACTACTACTACTAAATACTTAACAGAACTAGAGATAGAATAACCGAAATTAGAACACTAGTACTTTTGTTAATGCTCTTTCTAAAGCTGCCTTGTTCTTCTTCTCCAATTCTTTATTCGTTTTGTAGTTGTGAATTTCTGTACATTCGAATGCTACTATGATACACTTTGGTCTTTCTTAGTTTAATCACTGAGAGTTTGCTGGAAAAGTGTTTACCTTCTATTGGTTTTGAAACTAATCGTCATCTTACTTGCTTCAAACCCAAAGGGGCATGGGTACGATCTGCTATGTTTTCATCAGCACCGAATTTTTTATTAAGAAAACATTCTAATAGGTTTAATGTGTATCAACGTATGCGACGTTGATAAATACTAAGGCGATTAACCCCTCCTTCAGGAGGAGGGTTGTCCCCCCCCCCTCCCCCCTCACTTTTGTTTTTTTTTCTTTTAACAATTTTATCATTTTGCATTCAGCAGTTTTAAGGCAAATCGCCAAATTACCCGCCTTTACGAATACGAGCTACAAAACTGTGCTAAAAGTTTTTATCCAGGGAGTCTATCAGAAACTAGTGAGAGGGGGCCGTCCAGAAGGGGAGGGGCTGCAGAGAAGTGCATGCGCCTTTTTTTTTTGGTTTAGGTTAAACGTCTGTGTGTGTTTGCAGAAAACTTCTGTATGTGTGTTGGCAAAAAATAAAACGGATTTACTTATTATAAGTTTGCTGTCCAAAAGACGATACAAAGGTGCTCGAGCCTGCGAGCAAGTTCAATAAAAATGATTCTAATGAGGTTATCAAGTCTATTACTGCAAGTAAACATTTAATCTCAGTAAGCTATTAGCTAGATCTCGTGCAATGCCACCCGAGCCAATTTTTGTAAGTCCTGTCAAGAGCTTTCTAACAGTCGTCGCCTCTTTTCCTAATTTTTGCTGCCAATTACAAAGCATCCGATAGCATTTTTCATAAGAGGGATCTCCGATTTTTTGTTCCTTGCTAACTTCCTCGTCTATGTTTGATAAAACAGTATCTCGAACTCGAAGCTCTCTTCCCAGCGCCCTCCAACTACCACAAATGAGCTTGGATACAAACTGCATATCTGATTGGGTGACAGTGCTGCTGACAATTTCCTTCCCTGGTAGAAACAAAGATTGAGTATTGATTTAAAGGAATCTCCAACTGTTTGACCATTTCTACAGTTTGACGTGTTTTGGTTGCAGTGCTAGTCCCTACTCTCGATGATCCCAAGAGCAATAAACAAGAGGGGGTCTGGCACTTAAAACATAACACGTCACATTTCAAAATGGCGGCATGCGGGAAGTTCAAACCGTGGTCAAACTAAACTGCTTGGTGTTAGATTTATATACAGGATTATCAAGTTTTAGCTGCTGATATGGACACAGACTTGACGAAGTTTTATTTCAGACCAAGAATGCTAGTCTGGTGGAGACCACGGTGGAGGATTCATCTAAAACACTTGTAATTAAAGCAACAAAGCCTAACAAAACATTTGCTCAAAAACAGTTCTGGGAATTCTTACGACGTAGCCAGCGTAGCGGCTCCTGAGGGGACTGGGGAGAGGGAGGAAGGAAGAGCCTGCAACGAAGGCCATGCATTCCTCGTATTTTACATTCATCTCGTGAACGTAAAGTTCCCATTGGTTTAGAATTTCCATTGGCTTAGCCTTCGTTGCTGGCTCTCTTTTCCTCCCTCTCCCCCAGTCCCTCGAGAGCCCAAACCCCAGTCCCCTCAAGAGGCGCTACGCAGGCTATTACGACGGCGATATAAACCTTTTCGTAACTGGGCAGCCATTCGTAAACTGCAACAGGGTTCATACTGAAAATGAGGAACGACCAAATGCAATTTTTCATGACCAAAAATAATCCACTCCAAAAAAACCAAGCTATTAACACTTTAATCCAACTTAAATACCAATTACACCTTCTGAACACTGTAAGACAGTTCATTGTTCAATTGAGACAAACTCATCATATGGTTTAAAATTTAAGAGAATTCGTTTTCCCACTCAAAATCAAAAACAATAAAATTCCGTGAATTTTCCATGACCTTGACCATTTTCCTCCAGATCCATGACTTTTCATGACCGTGTGAACCCTGTGCACCCCTGAAGACAGAGCCCACGTTCTATAAGTAAGCACACCACGACAATACTTACAGTACCCAATTTATCTATTTTCATCAATCATCATTCTAAGTTATCATTAAACAAAAATACGACATCTAGATAATACCAAAACTAAACTCTGCTGACAATTTCCCACCCTGGTAAAAACTAATTGAGTATGGGCATAAACACTTTGTAACCAAGGCAACAGAGCCTATTTATTAAAACGTTACTTCAAAATGGCTTCGGGTAAAACCGGGACTGGACTATCTTTTTTGACAATTTTTTTTTGGACTGTTTTATGGACTTTTTTGTTTTTTTGGACTATTTTTTGGACTATTTCATGGACTATTTTTTAGACTAATTTTTAAGACTGTTACTTTTCGATTATTTTTTTAACCATTTTCAAAACACCCTCCACTAAGTGTCTCTAATAAATGTCCCTCTTCTGATATTTCCAAATGATAAGAGTGGCTACAATGAAGTTCCGGAAATCGTAAAACCGGAAATGTGCTTTTGGTTAACACATGTCAAAAGTGGACATGTGTGAGAGGGAGAAGTCTCCATAATTCTATGCAGGAAAGTGTATGGTTTAGGCGAGTAAAGCAGCTTTCACACTGAAGTTTTTAGAACATTTAACAAAAAAAGTTGTACCGCAAAAATAACGGTATACAATAGAGAAACCAAACTTTTTAAAACTCGGCAGTCACTCATAAAACAAGCCAACGCTATGAAAAGAATAACACCACGAAAATACTTATTTTATTAATTGTAATATCAATGAATAGAATTACGACGGCAAAATCACATCAATTCTGAACTATTGAAGATAAACATTGGATGTTGTTCGAAATATGCAGTTAACAACTGTATGATTTCAATAAATGATTAATGTTGGCCTTCATTGGAATATATCTAAATTTAACAAGCAGATTCGAGTGAAGTCTTATCGCTGGAAATGTTTTAATATGCCGTAGGTAGGCGAGACTTAGATTATTCCCATTTCCCATTTCCAGTGACACGGCCTCACTCGAATCTGTATTTTGTATTGTTTCACGTATCGCAGGCATGTTGGCCGGCTTGTGATGAAATTTAGGGCAAAAAGTAGGGCATTTTGTTCTGAAAAATTGGGACTTAAAGGGATAAGCAGCAGAAAAACTTCTATTTACCATTTTGTCAGTGATACTAAAACAGAAGCATACTCACAAAAATGAAAACTAATCAATTTAACTGACAGTGACTAAATCTGTAATCAATTAATGTTGTGCAATTCTTGTCTTGAAAATGCCTGACATTAGACTTGAGCCACTGACACTGTCCGTGTCTTCGCCTACAATAAAAAGTTTATTCAGTCTTTCCAAATCAAATGCTTCATCAGTCCATGGGTACACCTCAGCTACAGATTCCATGTCAAGAATTTTAATGACACCAGTTTCACTCAACAATTATAAAAAGAATTAGGCTATTTTTAGGAAAAACTTAAAAATGCAAGAAAAAGTAGGAGTTTTTAGGGCAAGAAGAAATATTTTGGAATTTTAGGGCCGCCGGTATGCCAGCGTATCATAATTTTATTCCACATTGAATTCTGTGCTCGCTGTAAAGTGTGTTGAATTGCTTGATTACCTTCGTGAAGCCGAGCTTTGCAGTGCTCAACACCTTCGGACAAATCTTCTAACACAGTAGTCATCGCTTCAAAGCATTTCTCTTGTTTTTCAGCATTTAACTTCGCAATTGTGGAGAAAAACATCTCGGGGTTTTTTTCAAAGCGTTCTAAATCAGCCAATACTTTATCCTCGACATGTTCACCGAGGGCCGGCAGAATATCTTCAAGAGGAAACTCTGCAAGTGTTTTATCGGCAAACGGAATACCAAAAAATTCAACTGGATCCTGAAAAAGAGGAAGTTCATTTGATTTTGCCTGAATGGCTGCAGTTACGATAAAATAACACCAACACCTTCACAAAGTAAGAAATAATCAAGTTATGCCTCTGACCGTCAGGGAAAACACCACATACTCATAAATTCCTCCTTCTGCTTTAATTTTAACCATTCTTTTCAATCAGTGGTGCTTAAGGAAGACGATAAACTCCTACAAAAATCTATCATTAAATACCATTAAGTCGGAAAATTCGGTATTTTCTCGAGGAAACTGAAGCAGTTCCACCGGGTGGATCATCCGATTAACTATTATATTCAATGAAAGTGTAAAGTTTTCTCGAGGAACCTACCAATTTCATACATGCACACTCTAACAATATACATATATAAGTGCACAAATAAAGCCAATTCCTTCTGCTAGTATCGATAATGGAACCTGCACTTAAAAACAAGGAATTTAGTGGCTTTGTTGTTACAAAACAGCGTGTGTGTCAAGGGCCCTCGTTTGCAAGTTCGTAAGGCGCCAGTCTGTCGCGCTTGGGCCTGGGTTTGATTCTCGGAGCAGGGCCTTCACTCAGGGTTTTAAAAAACTGAGGAGGAGGTGCTGCCTATTGACTAAGATCTGAAAATGGTTAAACCTTCGCGTCTTCTTGGATAAGGGCGTTACGCCGTAAGCCTAGTTTTTCGATCTCCTATTGGGGAACTTAAATGAACCTACAACACTTGTCGAAAAAGAGTAGGGTGATCTCGGTGTTGCGGCCTGTTATCTATTAACCGAGGGCAACTGGGAATGATTATCAATTTGAGCCGTATATACCAGACTATCTAAGACCTTCAATACCAAAATCCACTATATTACTTTCTAAACAGGTACTGAAAAGCCCTGACGGGTGTACCTGTGTAGCTTTGGGTTGTATTAATTTATTGGTGGGACAAAAAGGGCGTCAAGGTTCCTAACACATGTTCTGCAAGATCTAACAAAGAATGTCACTCACTTTTTCTACTGGCTGAAGATTGACTTTAAGGTTGCAATATGCTTCGTTTTCTTTCATGTCACTGCGAGGTTGTACTGGCACAAAACGAACTTCACTCTTACCAGTGCCATTGCATATATCTACTGTTTTTTCAAACGCATAATCGTCCTGAAACCTTAAAGAAATACTTCAAATAGTGTTGTTCTACAGTGGTGCACATGACAATACAAAATATAGCTTAAAGTGAGGCCTTGCAATGGAAATGAGGAGTAACCCGATTTCTGCCGATCGACAATATCAGCAAGGAGCCCCATAAACTCATACAAAGGAAAAAGAAAAAGAATTCTTCGACCTCGGTGGGATTCGAATCCACGACCTACGAAACTGATCTACGTCGCTTTAACCACCTGAACTTCAGGATCAGCTGGAAGTTTTATCGTGGTATTGTAAGGACTATTTGGCTCGGACTAAGTCTAGAGATATACAAATAGTGTTTACCTACAGTAGCATGTAAATGCACTAAGGAATAACCCGAGTTATTTCTTATTTCCAGTGGCAAGGCCTTGCTCAAAGCTACGTATATTACTGTTGATACAATGTTACACGGAATAAAAAGTACTAAATATAAGATTCTCGTTTTTTGCCGCAAGATTCAAAAAAACTTCTATTACTGCTAAACTACATTAAGCTCTTCACAGTTCTCAGCACTTTAGTGTTCGTCAAAATCAAAACAGGCTGCTAGAAAACAGGATGATTTCTTTTAACGAAACTGACGGGCAAGACAACGTTTACAATAAACAAGCAAAAATTGGGAAAAGTTTTAAGATTGATTAGAAAAGTGATAAAAAAAAGTACGCTACTGTTTATTCATGGTTCCAGGAGTTTTCCAGGTTAGCAAAACAATTTTTCCAGGACCCAACGCCTAATTCTCTAGAGGTTGAAAGTGTATTTATGAAGGTTTTAAATTTTGGTTTGAACAACAAATCCAAAAACATCGAATACTTTCCTTTTCAACTTCTGATATAAATCATTAGGTGTTTCAGCTGTTTAGGAAACTAAAGATAAACGTAAAACGAAAAAGATATAAAAAACATTGATTTATTTCTTATAAAGGGAAGTCGCTCCTGAGTTACAGTTGCTTCATATCATAAACAAAAGAACATGGCAAGTAACGTTCTTATAAATATACAACTTACTTCAACTCCAACACAAAGCGCTTGTCATCACTCATGTAGACGGAAGAATCCATCTTGACCCCAGCAAATTCATCTTTCTTCATATCGTAGTATGAGCTAGCATAACCAATTTCTTTTCGTTCGAAATAACTTTGCATTCTATGTAGCACCTCTGTACGAAGTGCAGGTGATAGACAAACAAATGTCAGTTGCTCTGAACGAACTTGATCCTGATACACGGCAAAAGCTGCAGGCAACTTGGGCTGAGTGATGACTGCATAGGCAGCCGTAACTGCAGCAACAGTAACTGCTGTAGCACTCCCGACCAATGCCCAAATGCTAAAAAATTGGAGTTACAAAACTCTTTAAAATCGTCTGGACTTCAAATGGCTTACATTATTTACGAGCAAAAGAGTCTCGTTTCATATATCCGACTCAATTGTTTCTTTCGTGACCTGAAAAACCTGGCTTTTGAGTGGATGGATCCGTTGAAATCAGAGAACATGAGCTTAAAGTCTTTGAGATTTGTTGTTCCTTCAAATGTACTTATGTTAATTACAATGCTGGAAATAATCTGTAAAAAAAAATAACCTAACAGCTACTACTTTCATACAACAGCCAAGATTACTAACTACTAACTACGTAGTGCTGCACGTGAAATTGCATCACGTCATTTCTTGCTCTAGAAACCTTTAATGTACAATAGTTTGCTACTGTGTTTTGTGTCATTTGAGAAATTATACATATCATTGACAATGTCACATCTGATTTGCACTTAACTAGATTAATATTCCAGACACACTTTGTGATTAATGAAAAGCTTTTAATCCACATTTTGCTAAGCAATTTAACCGTCTGGGCAGTTTTGTTACTTATTTTAGTTGTGTGAGCTTTTTGAACTAAAATCGCACTGTGAAAAACCAACACCCTACGCCCTGACGTCAAACAACTTTTTAACAAAGCAAAATTACTTTGGTGCATCACTTACTAAGAGAAGTTTTTTAACTGAAGTTCAACTACTCCATTCTCTAATCGAGGTGAGGGGTCCAACATCCCTGTCTTGTCCTCCCACGGTGGGTTTTCATCTGGGTTCGTCACGGTTTTCCGGTAAAAAATTTTTAAATCTTTGACATTAATATCTTGATTTTCTTCATCTAAAGCAATAAGTAGAATAAAATGATTATCAATATTAGCCTTCTAACAAAAAGTGCTTCTTGTGAGTCCTGAGTAAGGATCGCTTTATCCAAAAGTTGTTATAATCCAAACGACTATAACCCATGGTTACTACCACATCCTGCTTGTTTTTCCTAATTGTCATAAAATATCAAATTTTGGAAAAACAAAACTTAACATAAAAAATTACACAGTTTCAAGATTCAAAGCCTTAATAAGTTGGAGCATTTCTTCCAAACACTAGATTTTCGCCCAATTTGGATTCATAATTTTCATGTAATCAGTTTGGAAAAATTTTGCTTTTCATCTTCAAATACTTGTTTGATTAAAGCCATACATGGCTACTCGGTGCAACATTGCATGCAACGTTGCGCGAAATGTAAGAATTGCACCGTGAAGCTACCTTTGAAATTGTTGCTCACAACGTTGCGCGAAGTAGAAACCGATCCTACTCCTGCAACATTGCACGCAACGATTTCACCGTGTGGCTACACGATAAAGTTCAAAAACGCGCGTCCTATTCGTGTATGTCAGGTGTCTTGATGGAGTTGAAGATATGCATGCATGCAATGTTGCACCGTGTAGCTACAGCTTAACTCCCTTTTTCGACTTACATCATATTTGTGTACGTAACAAGAAGTTAGACGTTAATAAACTTAAAACTATCATACGAAACCATCAAAAATTGTGTACTGAAGGCCAAGAGTAATACTACATTGTTAATAAAAAAAAGATTTGGGAAAATAACTATGAAAATGATAAAGATGATATTAATGATTACCATTTTTGCTAGTAGCGATGATAGTGGTTGTAACGGGTATGATGATGACCATGATGATTAGATGATGGTGAGTATATCTAAAACGACAAAAGAGAAAATCAGAGTGTCAAAAATGTAGGAAGTAATGAGAGTGGAAAGGATGATTTTAAAAAATGATGGTGGTAGAGATAACGATGACAAGAACAACAAAAGATCAGTTCCTTGTAAAAAACATCTGATTCTTGATTAAAAGCATACCAATTAAGAACCCCATAGGAACGACTCTGTTTATTGAAGCAAAATGCTCGGTACCCTAAGCATTATGATATACCTACTCTAACGCCATACGAGGGTTGTGAAGGTGACGAGCAGTTGCGTCTTGATGAGCTCCATGAGATAATAGATTTTCGGAGAATTAAGAGATTTTATCAACCAAATAACAGCGATAACAAAGTCTAAAACAAATATAGAGAAACTACAACAAGAAAATGACGACCTCAGGACTGAGAGAAGAAAACTACAGTCTGATTTACAGTAAGGTAAAGAAAATCTTGGCTCAACAGCGACAGGAAATAAAGAAATCATGTCTATTTGCATAGGCAAAAAGGCAGATGTCATCCGCAAAAACAATGTCACTGAGCATATTGGAGAGATTTCATTTAATGCCGGTTTGATCTTTCACAGCATTCTCATTCATAAAAAGACCAAGGAAAAGCGTCTTCTCATTTGTACCTCTATCACTGAGTGGAAAGTCCTTCCAGGTGGTCAAAGACTTCAAGTGTCTTTGGTCCTGGACGAATTCCACCAAGAACAACATCAAACTGCATAAGGCGCTTGCTATGAAAGTCCTAATCGTGTATGTCAGGTGTCTTAATGGAGTTGAAGATATTCTGAATAAAACGGTTGAATAAGTTCTGGAAAGACCTATCGAGACGCACAACCGACGCTACGCGTAGTCTATCTTCTCGTTGACACAATCGCGTTTCAAACGTCGAGTTATGGAGGAACAGCCATAGGTATCAGACAAGATGGCCTGACGACGACAAACGAAAACACACATGGTGCATGTCCTTTAATTTAGACAAGCTGAGAAACCCCATAAGGATTGCATCTTGTATGGAAAAAAAAAAGGAATGGACGGTTAGACATGCAGCTCCGTTAAGACTGCGACGATGATTGTGATGAGAAATTCATTTTTCTTCTTTAAAATCGGTTAACCACATTTTTTAATTTGCTGCGTCACGAAGGCAAGCACCAAACAAAAAGTTATGTATGACATCTAAAATGAATCTAAGTAGTTTGGTGTAAAAAATATAAAATGCGTTGTAGGGAGTTTGGGTCAGAATCTTACCTTCAAATAGGAGCGGGATTCTAACAGTTGAAGGTTTTGCAAGTTTTAGGCCACTGGGACATCGAAAATGAAGGATTGGAGTTGGGTATGACAAATTCTCTTGTTCTGCGAAAAGTGAATGAGGAACGTCCTGAACCTGTCAAGAATAAAGTACGAGCAACTTGGATTTTGAACGCATGGGTTGGTTAAGTAGTATATGTAAGAGGCGCGTTCAAATCCTTGCATGAGAAAAACTATGATAAACTTTGAGTTATACGTTTTGATAATAAAAAGTGACAACACATTAACCGATACTCATGTGCAACACAATGATACTGATAATTAAGCTGTCGTTTTATTACGTTATTGAGGTATTTGGTACCATCTGACCCTTGGCATGGTTTTTGTAATAACAGGCAAACTGTTCAAAGACAATTTTTAACGCAGGTACCGTTTTTTTTATTCACGAGTTTGGAAAACAAAAAAAGTAAGAGATTCCTCAACATTGGCTCCGCTTTGCATTCACGAGTTATGACGCCATCCTCAAAATAATTTATGCTAGTCTTGCAAAAAAATGGATAATTGGGTGCATATGATACTACAGTTGCATGCGAGGTTTTGCATTAGAAGATAAATTCTTTATATTTTAGTCGGGAAATACACTTACATTTAACCCAAGTTCAAACGACGTCTTTGTGGCATTTTTAGGAAACACGACGCTGATTCCTTCAAAGTCATCGGGAGACAGTTTTCCACCCCTTGAGCTGATCGACGCCTTGTACGTTCGAAGGCGAAATACTACAGCAAACGTGGCACATTCCTTGATTTCTGCTTCAGCGATCGGGAACTGATAATCGGGTACATCTTCTACATTGTCGTATTCATCATCTTCAAAATCTATTCAAAGAGCATGCATGTTCCAGAAATAAGTAAATAAAAACAAGGTCGTGTTCTATTGGGACCAACCGTTTCAACCTAAAGTGGTTTTGGGTGGTTTGGTTGAAATTTGAAATAGAACACTCCCGCAACCTTTTACGATTGAAACGTTTTTAACCATTCTAACCAGGATCAGAGATGATTGAAATGGTTAATCCACCAAACCAATCGAAAACGGTTTTTTGCAATGAAACACACAAAAAACCCAACCAACTCAACTAACCAAAAACAGTTGTTCCGAACAGGACACGACCAAAGTCTCTCTTGAAAATAGCCATCTACTTTTTAAATTAAGCAGGTTTTGATCTTGACTGACCTAAAACGTTCATCAAATGCTGGCCAGTAAATTCAAGGGAGCGTCTTGAAGGTGGCTCAACATTGCACGAGTTTCAATATTTAGACCAAAAGCTTGCGTCCAATTATAGTACGCGTAACTAGTACATAACATTTTTTTACATTGACTTCTCTAAAAACGCATACACATGCAATGCGATAAAGTCCAGCTTTTTTATGATAATAGATGACCAAAATTTAAAGTGTCAAAATGTTGTAAAGCAAATATTCTAAAGTGAGTTTCCGGAATTTTTTTTTCATTTTGAACAAAAGGCAAATTTTTATGCAACACTTTAATTCTACATCTATTTGGTCAAACCTTGCCGTTGATCATAAGGATGCAAGGTTCACTGTGACGCAAATTAAGGAAATTCCGTCGTGTCGCATAAATATAATTTTGTCGGAGGAGATGAGTTTTAAAGAAACAGAAAGCTAAAATCAAGCTGCAATACATCCTTCCGGCATTTGTAAACGCCACTGTTTTGGCTGTACGAGGAGCGGTTTCTTAATTCATTTACGCCATATTGACGTCACGTCCTTAATCTACGTCACCTTGACTCGGCATTTGGTACACCAAAATGGCGGCGATTTCATTGTTTTTAAAGACTGGTAAAACATTTGAGTTTTGTACAAATCAAATTATTTTTCTTGGGAAATGTTCATTTTAAGATTACTTACATTTATATAAGGAAAAAAGGAAGGATTTGGCACAAAGGTGAGCAAGATATAAATCAAACAACCAAAGTTCTAGTACCCGCTGAAGTTCGAAGATCTCTCGTGTCTAAATCTTCCCAGCCAACAGACTCTCTACCAAGTTGCTTGATCACCACTTCGCATCCCTTCCTATCTGGAGCACCATGGGTCATAACCAGCTTGATTGGCTGATTAAACGAGCTCGAACTCTTCTTTGAAGCAGGCACTAGTTGCACAACTGAGCTCACAAGTGCCTCACTCTCAAACAGAGGAGGTGCGCGACTGCTAGGTAACCACCGAAACAAAGTGAGTTGTGTTGTAGATTCAACAGAATTCTCTGGGAACTTCAAATACACTCCTGCATGTTCAATATTCCATTCATGTGGTTCCGTTGAAACAAAATCACTTTGGAAGAAAGTAAAACAAACAACTAAGAAAAGATTCAACATGGAGCATTAACATCTGTGGAGTACATTTGTCAAAGTCTGATAGCAAACGATCAGTTGTCAAACATGTGCGATGAACTAAAATATAGTCTGGCCATCTTTCGATTTTATCTTCTATGCTATACGCTATATGATTCTATCCATCAAATGGTGTAGAAGTTTGCCACTTGGTGTTTTAAAGAACGAAGGAAAGCGCTTCTCAAGTTGAGTGATCAAGAAAAATCCTACATAAATCATTAAGTAAAGGTAAAGGTACCGTTTATTAACGTCGGTAGTTCCTCCAGCTGCCTGAGAGTGCTGTTATCAATGGAAGCCGACGGTGCGCCCTTTTTCCCCTCCCTCTGTTAGTGCTTCGTTTTGCGGGTATTCAAACTTACAGCTACACTAATTAGAAGAAAGTCGAAACAGACGTGCAGTCACCAGGGTTCGAACTGGGGACCTCTAGCCCCGAAGGCCGCGCACTAACGAACTGAGCCACGCCTACTTATTTGATGAATAGAATCATATAACATATGACTATTGCAAGCTACCAGAAGCAAGACGTGTGTCCAACGGGAATTGACAAGAACATATCCTATGACTCGTCTCCCCATAAAAGTCTCTGTTGCTCAGTGGGTAGAGCGTCTGACCAGTAATCAGAGGGTTGCGACTTCGATTCCCGTCAGTGGCTCACAAAGCCTTAGAAAATGTCGTATTTTATGTCTCTAGCCACTTTGAACTTATCTTGGGTCAACAGCTGAAACTTTGCCATTTTACTAATGACAGCCTGCTCTTTCCATTTCTAAATACCACTTTGTGATTAATTTAAGATAGCTGTGGTCACGTGACCCCCAGCCGAAAGAGCCTATTCACTGTGGTACGTACAGGTTCTGAATGGGTATGCGTCCTTCGACTGACTCTTCCACTTCTTCTCCTTCCTGTACGCCAAAGGACTGCACGCTTTCAACTCCAATACCAGTAGATGCCGAAGGAGAACCCGAAACCGCTACAAAGCAATACCGTTTCTTTAGCTGACCTAATCATTAGTTATATTTTTAAAAGAGGACAACAGAAATTACAGAAAGAGGATTATAGCTGACAGACATTTATGCTATGGCTGAATGGCAAGTTAGGCAAGCAAGTATTGTCTTCTAGTGGTTCATTTTGTCATTGATTTAAGTGTTGAGCCCTGCATTTGTCTGATGTCCGAGGATGTTATAAGTTTTCCATGGAGGTCCAATGATAGTTTTTGATTTTAATATCATTGTTGATACTGCTAAAAGATTAGAGATTTACTGTGTAAGAAAGATTTTAAAAAATAAATAAGAAGTGTTCATCTAAGCAGAGTTCCTTTGTTCTTTGTTCGAAATACCACAAAAAGGTTAACCGCTCTGCGTTCTTAAACTTTCTGTCTATTTACTTACAATTTCTGTTGATATCATTGTTGATACTGCTAAAAGATTAGAGATTTACTGTGTAAGAAAGATTTTAAAAAATAAATAAGAAGTGTTCATCTAAGCAGAGTTCCTTTGTTCTTTGTTCGAAATACCACAAAAAGGTTAACCGCTCTGCGTTCTTAAACTTTCTGTCTATTTACTTACAATTTCTGTTTTATAAAACGTTGTGGCGAGCTAATTCTGCAAACCAACTCTACACTGTACGAGAACTTTAATTGGAAAGCCCAACAAGTATACATACCAGATGTTTCATCTAACGCCTTTTCTGCTCCTTGTGTTGTCATCTCTGTTACTTTCTGTGGGACTTCCTACAAAAATAACCCTAATATCAAGTACCCGGATGGAATAAGGCTCACGTCACTCGTGAAAGGGAAAGGGGTTTGTAGAAGGGAAAAGCTACCGACTCTAATCATGTAACCAAGCCTTGTAAAAACTAAAACCGCTTACACAGTTGTAGCGGTATATTGTCGGTGGTGCTGCTTCCGCTGGTTGAAGATTTTGTGAAGGTAAGAATAGTCCTGAAAGGGCGTGGGGGTAGGGGAGGGATATTTAATGAAGATGGGGCTATATGGAGGATACACTGCATATAAACTTCTGCTCAAAAACAAAAGCTAAGTATCCCGACACAAAAATTATCTACCAGGTTCAAAGCAACATAAAGCCAACTAAACTGCAAATTAGTAAGTGACATGTAACTTCAAATCTACAATTCTTCTGACTTCAAATCTTTTGAGGTAAAATAAAAGGAAATTGGAGAAACTTTGTAAACTCTGCTTATGAAATTTTGACTTAGAACTTTAAAGACGTGACGTTGTACTTCAAAAGAAAAAAATGAAAGACAACAAACATTTACCAGATTTTCTTTTAGGTTGACTTAAGTCAGTCAGACCCATTTCAAGCACCCGCTATTTTAGATGAATCAAAACTGTTGTTGTTCACTGCCGAGACTCGACACCATGACGAGGCTAAGCGGTCACCAACAAAGGATTCGATCCTAAACGGCCGCGGCCGTTCATAAATTAGAGGACGGGCAAGTCGTCTGACGTTTTGTTAACTCTAAGTATGAAAGGGAGACGAACAAATCGTCTTGCGTTGACCATCATAAACTCACACAACTGACCTACAAAACTGATAAATGTCGCCATAAGCTAGTGCATATACAAGTCGTCCACGAAAATCGTCTGAGTAGACGAAACAGATGGACAAACTCATAGGACTTGTTCGTCCAGAATCGTGTTCGTCTCGTTTTCACACTCAGACAACTTGTTCGACTAAGACGAATCAGTTGTCCGTCCTCTAAATTATGTGAAAAACGTGGAGTTTATAAACAGCTTCTTGTATAAGTATTCCAACCTTTTATAACGACAATTTAACCGAAACCAGCATCTCGTTTGGTGCAAGTAGTGTAACATCCCGGTGAATTTTGTCTCCTTGTGGAAAAATGCCTTTGTTATTCTTTTTACACTAAGTACTCCATAGTTAAAAAATTGCTATCTGATAACATCATCACTTTTCTCTCTTATTACATAAGTGGGAATGAAAGCATAAAATAAAAAAAATACCTTTCTTCCAAAGGTACTTCCAAGCTCTATACACCGATCATCTATTAGCTTTTGGAGTTCTGGTGACCCTCGATTATCCACTGGTAGTGCTTGCAACATGGCTTTTGCCTCCTCATAATACTCAAGGGCCTTAGCACTTTGTCCTTTCCATTCAAGCGATATCCCAACCTGGTAGAGACTTCCTACAATATCTGGGTGTTTCTCAAAAAGTTCTCTTCTTATCTCGAGTGCCTTTGATGCTGATCTGAACGCGTCGTCATAGTTCCCTAGATGCATGTATGTGTTAGCCATGTTTCTGTAATAAGTTGCAGTATTTCCATATCCCTGAACACCGAGTTCAACCTCCAGATCCAACGCCTTCTGGTACCAATCTATAGAAAGCTGCAACTCTTCTTGGGCCTGCTTGGAACCCTTCGGCATAGCAAGACCTTTGACCTCGTGAATTGTAGCTATTTGGTTATAATACACTGGCATATCAAAGTGTTTATCTGAACCAGTGAGCTTGTTTCTCATCTCTTTCGTCTCATAATAGAAATCCTGGGCTTCATCATACCTTTTAAGGCGCTGCAGTATATTTCCTATTTCATTCATGGTTCTTGCTGTGAGAATGTGGTCCTTGAAAACCCTTTTCCTGATCTCAAGAGACTGTTGCAAAACTTTCAGAGCTTCTTCGAGTTCTGCCAACTCCTCTAAAATCTCGCCTCTTACGTACAGATAAAGACTCTGTGCCACGTCAAAGCTTTCTTGTGATACCAGTGGTTTTGCATTGTCCAGGCACCCTTTAGCCACACCTAGAACCTCCATTGCTTTTGTAGCGCCTTCTAGTGAAAGAACTTGCTCTGCCTCCCAGCACCTCAGTTGCCCACTGACAAGCCAGTTTTCTAGAGACAATTAATTCCGCCTTAATTCGACAGTACTACTTTGACTGTACGAGACTACAACACGATTGGACCAATCTTTAAAAACAAAACTGCAAAACTTTGCTTTAGCTACACTGCAAAATTACCCGAAGCCCACTTTGCAGCACAGTTTTTACGATCTGTGGAAGCCCTCTCACTACTTTTGTTTTCATATTGTTTTGGTGTTTCTGAGATTAGAAAAACACAGTTTATAGATAGTACGTCATGGATAGTGCGTGCGATTCTATGAACTGTTAATTATTGTTTGTCATGACTTAAATATTTTAAATTAGCATCGCCATTCGAGGCTTATTTATCACTTACTGATAACAGCTTTCGAGCATTTACACCTAAGCAGTGCTCACGTAAAATAATTGATCATATACATATCGCAATTTACTCCCCAAATTTTTATTTAGCCAACCGTAATCTGCGCACCGCCATTTCACATGTGAGAAAAAACAGTAGGCTCAATCAGAAGCCGCGTATCGCGTTTTCGTTCAATCAGATTTGAAAACTTTAGCCGTTGAAACATAAAGACCTGCAGGAAGCCGGTGACGTTCATGAATGAAAAGTATTGCACAGTATTAGAAATTTATCAAAGTTTGTAATGGAAATGTGGTTAAAACTCAGAAACAAAATATCTAAAACAAAAAATTAGTTGCCATTTATGGAATCATTTGAAGAGTTTCCAGTAAGTGAGAGACTGAGGAGACGCCAGGAAATTCTCTGACGAATTTAGCTGGAAGAACTGCCCATCTTAAGTTAGAAGCAAAACACGAACAAGCTAGAAGTGAGAGCGAAAAGAAATCAGTGGCTTTTAAGCCTTTTCCTTTGCAAAATATATTTTCAAAACTTTGTTTTTTACCACAGGTAGCCCATGCTTCCGTCACGAAACACAAAAATGAACATTCTTCCTTTTTTAGGCTGATACACTTGGTGTGCACCCATCTCACCATAGATACTGATTGCAAAATACCTTTGCTGATATGGATAACCATAGCCAAAATATACTTTAAACAGCTAGTCTGACTGATTTGGATGCATTTTGTATAAGTACATTTTGAAAGCCTCGACATATCAAGAATTATATTGTGACACCTGAAATGTTTAATTGAAGATTGTTTGCGCATACACGTCGAACTGAATATAACTCCCTTGAAACAGCTCCACCTTCTACATGGTTTTTGGGTTATGTTAGAACCCTCCGATAGTCCCCCGAAATTCGGATGTGCTCGCAATTAATGGCAATGCTCTCGAATGCTCGCGCAAACGTTTGATGCGTGCTCGCATTGTACTTTATAATGTGTTCGAATGCTCGATATATTTTAAAACAAAAATGCTCGGTCTCGCAGAAAAAAAAAAAAGATGCTCGCAAGTGTTCGCCGAAGACCATTCGGGGGCCGTTATGTTGCTGGTACTAACAAGTACATACCGAATGTTTCCCGCAGAGAGGAGGGGTGGGAACGGATGCACACAGGCTAGGCGAATTATAGTCCTTCAGAAAGCATATAACATTCCCGATAATGGTTCAACGAACATATTTTAATTAAATACAAGTCCTATACTGGAATATTCTAAGACTGAATATTAAAACTAAAAGCAGTCGATGACTATTTTCAAATTCGTTATAGGCGAGTTTTTGTTTACATTTGTAGCCTCATTAGCATACGTACTCTTCTTTCTAATTCAGCTACAGAAACTGAATAATGAAATGTTTCTGCAGAAGAAACTGAATATAGAAGTGTTTCTGCGGAGCAAACTTTTCTAAAAATATGAGATTAATATGCTGAGTAATCTTTCCTTGATGTCCTTTAAGGACTGAAAATTTTACATAGAATGTATGGCTCATCATCGTTCTTGCCTCCAGCTGTTTTGAATATTTTTGAGTGGTAAGTTCTTCTTTGAAACTACATTTATAGAACCGAAAGTCTGGTCACTCATTACTTTTGATAAGCATTCCCAAGTTTTAAAGTCAGTTGTTGTTTATCTCTGTTCTTTCAGCGGCTTAACTTGTATGCTAATGATGCAGAATGTAAACAATGACATTAGCTGAAACTCGATCTCATGATCACGTGAGCATGATACGCGTTCTGATTGGTTATTTGATTCCCGCTCTTTTGGCGAGCGCTAGGTCATAGCGCGTACGTCGTTTGCTTTTTTTGTCACCAGCACTGGCAGCAGTTTTTGAGAAGACTATCATTTGAAACGATAACTTTTATATTCGAGTTGACATGATCAAATACAAAACGTGGATTAATCTATCAAATGGCCCTTAAAGATATGAAAACAGAAACGTTTAGGGTATCAAATGTGCTTCAAGGGACAAAAGACGAAAAGTTTTGTTCGACGTTGGCCGGAGCCGGGCAGGATGCCTCTGGAATCACTAGTACAACTTCCTTGATCGCCACGCGAGGAAAAAAAATCAAACACAACAGAAAATTGACGTTTCGCCTCGCGAGGTGAGCAAGAGAGCAAAATTCCTCCTCACACTATGAATATATTTGCCTCGCGTATAACTTGTGTTCTCAAAAGCACGCGCGGCAGTTTTCTCACCGCGTGCGGCGAGCTTAACCGTTTTATGAACTCGGGTAAGATAATATTGTCTGCTTGGAAAAATGTTATATGTTTATGATTATCTGGCTAAAACAAGTAGTTAAAATTAATTGTGCCAGAAGTCCTGGAATACAGATTAATATCCTTGAGCCTAAATGACTATTTAAAGGTCCTTTTAAAATTATTTTTCTTATTTTTTAAAATAATTTTGAAGTCTTTGAAAGGTCATCGATTCTTTTCCAAGTTGCACGCTAACTCAAACAATTTTGAATAAGCAGTTAAGAAATAGTTATACTACAAAATAATCTTCCCTGATTTGTAAGATGAGGAAGCTGAAAATATTGTACATGACTGCATAATCTTATCTTAATCAAGTGCTGTCTAAATCTGGAAACAGTTAGTTTTTGAAAATAATATGCTTTTGAAACAAAAAAAATTCACATTTGATGTCCTATTAACACATTAAAATGCAGACTTATTTTACTTTTAGCTAAAACTTGTAAATACTAACAGTTAGTATGCCAGATTTTTTGTGAGTTAGATTAAAGATCTATTGAGAAGTTTTATGTATCATTAATTTTTAGTTTTTGGTGCCATAGTGGCTTTAACCTTAACCCATGAAACTATGATACGTTTTACTCAATGGCCTAGCTATTTTTTTATGGATCAATAAAGCACCACGAAAACTTCATGAATATTTTCAGATTAACACTTCAAAAACTTCAATTGGATATTTCAAATTGTCTTTTTCTTAGTCATGAAACAATGATGCCATGTAAAAACCATGAAAGTAACATTGATGGGTTCAACACCATGAAAAAGCCATTAAAAATCCACACCACTGGCTGGCTAATATTCATGGTTTCTTAACACACTTTTCATGAACCTGTACAGACATAATTTAATGGGCCATGAAAGTTGCATTTAATATTCACAGAACTTTCATAGTATTTCCGTCGCTTTGCCATACTTTTTCATGGTAGAACCCCCGTGAAATAAGCAAACTCACAATGATCTTGCTTTTAAAAACCATGAAAATCATATGAAATCCCCATGAAACTGTTTATGGTATTTTCATGGCTTTCACATTCCTAGTTCTTAAATTTCATTAAAGTGTGAGGATCTGCTCCAAATGTTATGGTATGAAGTTTAATCAATGTTGGAAGGCTTGAAGTCCAGGAAGTGAGCCACACAAATAGCATGCAAGATCATGAAAGTAAATGGCACGAGCCTCTTGAAGCAAGAATACACTCATTACGTACAGGGTTGTCTGCTGGCTGTTTGTAACTATGCAGTTAAGAAAATGTCATTGCTCTTCTTATTATTATCATTACTATTTTTATTGTTATCATTTTTATTATTGTCACAGTTATTACTACTTTCATTCACTATTATGTATGTTCTCAATCATGTATTTGGTATCAGTTGATTCCTTCAGTAGTGGGGTGTGGATATTTTCTGGAACTACAAATTGGATGTCATTTGGCTAAGTCAACCAGGGAAATTTTGTTCAGAATTAATTTACTTTCAAGTTTTGTTATGTTATATTTCTGCTGTTATTCTCAAACTATCAAGATAATAAAATAAAAATCTAGCATCAAAAACTATGCATAATTTTTTCACAATGGAATTACTTTAGCGTGGAAAAAGTATAAAGCAACTGAGGATTTTGATTTCTACTAAAATTATATAAATCCATTGACAATATTAATTAAGCTTATGGTAGGTTATTTAAATAAATAACTTCTGAGACCTAGATGGGATTTTATGACTGTGATCCTCTGATTACTGGTCAAATTCTCTTACACATGAAGAACAATTATTCCAGGAGAGATGGTTAAAATGGCCAATGACCTGTAAAGTGTTGAGTTGGCTATAATTATTCATCCAATATGCAACAAGCACAAATGGAATAATTGTTTTATAAAACCTAATGATCTTTTTAAAACCTTTGGTACTTGAAAATTATACAATTTATACAATTTGTTTGCCTCCCAGACAATTTTTTTAGCTTGGGAACAACAATGCAGTATTTGATGTTGAGAATTTAACAAACAGTAATACTGAGGCTATAAGCAGTTAGCTGGACAAATGCTAATGTGTGCCAGTCTACAAGAACCAAGTTAGCTTCATATTAATTACTTGGGCCGGTAGGCCACAAGTATAGAATCCGGCGGCATTTTTATTTTTATTGTTTTTTTTTTTTGTTGTTAAATTAGTGCCTCCATATATGCACGCCCGCGTGGTTTGGTCTGTTTTGAAGTCACGTGATCAGAGATTGCACCAATGCACAATAGTCAACCGGCCTCGGGGTTTGGTAAAAGCGTGTTTGTCACTTGAGAGGAAGACGTTTATGCTTGGGAAGTATTGGTTTTCATTAGAATTTTATAGCCCTTGCAACATACATTCACCCACTCACATTATCGCTTTTAAAGTGACGATGGACAAGCAGGGGCCGCAACAAAATTCCTTGCTTTAGCTTGCCAAGATAAAGTGAATATATTGAGAAACTGAGTGGACGTGTTGAGAATATATTGAATCATATTGAACTTAGAACTGCTTGAGGCAAATATTGAAACAGACTTGTTATTTTAAAAGTAACTGCGACTG
>JAOBRD020335456.1:0-21040 GCA_027575215.2 Hydrozoanthus sils | reverse complement strand
GGGTTAATTCAACCCCCCCCCCCTCCGCAACTTTCATGTCATTCATCCAAAACATGTGAAACGTGGGTCAATTGATAATTGTTGTAGACCCTACACGATGGTGGTGTCAGTTTGACTTTGTTAAGCATTTAAAGCACTTTATGATTTCTGTCACTGAAATCAACGTGAGAACTCTAAACTCGAGTTATTTCAATATAAAAGGCAGCGCGAGACTTTCTGATAGTTAAAGTTTTAATATAATTATGGTATGACGTATTGCTGACAACATAAATATGTTACGGGAGCCGTTGCCCATGGCAACAACAAAAAACTGATATATCTCCGTGGTTTTTCAATTTTTTTTTTATTAAAAGTAATGCATACAGGAAAGTAAGGGGCTAGTCTCCTTTATAGGAGCATATAGTGAATATATGTACCAAAAAACGTAATTAGGGAAACCTTTTTCAAAGTATTGAGAATTTACCTATAATGCATCATTTCTAACATAATCTTATCAAATTGCAGAATTTTCGACAAATCAAGTTTTTTGCAGCTCCTAAGGTTTTCATTAAAATTAAGCATGTGAAAACATTTTAAAAAATCACAACTAAAACTGCAAAAACGGCCATTCATTTCTTGGTTACCATGGTAACAGTATACATCGTAGATTACCAAATTGTTTATCAAAAGATTCCTCATAAAATTTTAGGAAAAGTCACAAAGTTTCAATAATATTCTCTGAATTGTACAGAAGTTAGGGTCAAAAAACCAACTGGGGGAGGGTTGAATCAATTTTTTAAGTTGTTTTAATTCCAGTCACTCGTTGCGAGATGCAGCATTTTGACCTTGATTTGACAGGCCAAAGGGTCACGTGACCCGTTAGTGCAATCGCCTATACTAAGAACATTGGTTATTTTTGTGGCTGTTTTCTATAGTCGTTCTAGTTCATTTGTAGTCTGGTTTACCTGTATTTCCCCGTATCTTATTTTATAACCTCTACCGATAGGTGTAGATCTACACAGAATCTTAGGTTGTTTTTTCTGCACCTACCAATATTACGTCTAATGTAACGTTTTGCACAAACCATTGTAAAATAATTGTTGATAGGAATTTAAGAACCTTTGAACCGTTTTGAACTGATATATTTAAGTGCTTAACTAAGTAATAGCCAAAAAGCTTCTTGTTAACATAGAAAAGTATGATCTCCTTTCACTGTGCAAACTATAATTTTAGCTAACAGATCTGAGGTAAATATTGTCTCACATCTACTATTTCTAAACCAATCAAATCGCGCGTAGCCGAGCTGGTATATATTAATGATATTTAATACCAACTGATTAGTCAATATACAGCCGAAACAGATCAACTGAACCTACTCCCGATCCCAAATACTCTTTTTCACCGCGCCAGAAGTGCAAAGTCCTCGGAGAGCGTTAAATCACATTAATCATTAATTTGTAGTCACTTCAAAGAAACTCAGACACTTGCCTCCAAGCTCGGTAAAAAAAATATTCCCGTTCTTTGTTAAAGCTGCGTAACAAGGTTCTGACATGTCACACGTGGTCTTGGTAATGAATTGTCCATTCAGTGTCATTTGCTGCACTCGATTGTTGTTTCTATCACAAACCAA
Organism: Hydrozoanthus sils; assembly: GCA_027575215.2. NCBI lineage: Eukaryota > Metazoa > Cnidaria > Anthozoa > Zoantharia > Hydrozoanthidae > Hydrozoanthus > Hydrozoanthus sils. Next base: position 19,431 of record JAOBRD020335456.1, on the reverse strand, counting down.
CAGGTTGCCTGTTCTGTCAACAGCCAGACCCCGTGGGTACTTGAGCTGCCCGTTACCAGATCCTTTCTCTCCAAACTTACACAGGAAGTTACCCTGGCGATCAAAAACTTTGATGCAGTGGTTGAATGTGTCGGAAACAATAAACACGTCATTCACACTGATGCAATGAGCTGGTTTATACAGTTTGTGTTCTGCTTGATCTCCAAACTTGAACATGAACTCTCCAGTGCTGCTGAACACTTGCACTCTGCTGTTCTGCCACTCAGTAACAATGATTCTGTCCCTGGAGTCAACAGACACACCTTCTGGGTAATGAAAACAGCCGGTATCACTACCTTTACTGCCAAAACATCTTATTACGTACCCTGTGTCTTTGTTTAACACCTGAATTCTGTTATTACCCCAATCAGCAACCACGATATCCTCCTTACTTGTAAGGGCGACGCCAAATGGGCAGATAAACTCTCCGAGCTTGTTACCATGGTGACCGAACGTTCTCCTCAACTTACCACCGGTGTCGGTTATCAGAATACGATCATTGTTATAATCAGTAACAACGATCTCTCCCTCTCTATTAACAGCTACACCATAAGGCATCACTCGCTTAGCACCTCTCATTCCCTCCAAACTAAGGGTGAATAATCTAGTGACATGTGTTTTTCTCATCTCGTTGATATCGAATGAGGCACGAATCGATTTCCTTCCGGTCGATGCACTTTCAACTCTTCCCAGGGATTTATTTTTTGGCTGTTGGTCCTCTTTGATAAGGTGACCGAAGCGATCAATTTCAGTACCAATGAACTGAGGACGATCTTCCGGAAAAAACTGTGCTACGGTGTTTATTGATGTCTGGTTGTCTTCACCACGGTTTGCATTTAAAAGGACTTTCAAATGATCGTCAATGTCAGTTTTGGTCATCAGTTCAGCGGTTACTCTGCTCTCTATCAATGTTTTGGCGTAATTCCCGACGCTACAAAGCTGTTCAATAGCTGAGCTCAATTCAGATTGTTTTTTCTCAGCAAGTTCTTGTCTGCTGACCCGAAGCGATTCTAATTCATCTTTCATGTCACGCTCCTTGTTCCTTATGGCTGTCACGAGTTTGTCAGCATGCTCGCTCACTGCTTTCTTGGCTTCATTAATGTTTTGATCGATTTCCACACGCTTCTGGTCGATTTTTGATTTAGCTTCAGTGTAGGTCGCCCGAAGTTGCTCAATTTTCTTGATGTCGTCGAGGAGACTGATTTTTCGTTTCTCGGCCGCTTCTTTCAGATGAACAATGTCGTGAGTTGAATGTGTTTTCTGGTTAATTACGCTGCACTGTTGGCAGAGACACAACTGACAGTTTTCACAGTAAAATACAAGCGGCTGGTTTTCATGAAACTTTTCACTGCAAAGAGTTGGTCTTTGGAGGTAGTCTTGGTAGTCTTGTTGTTCAAATTTCTGGGTTGATTTGACTCTGTGCTCGGAAAAGCTCTTCAGCATTTGGTGAGTGTTCAGACAAACACTGCAAAACATTTTACTACAGTCAAAGCAGTACGAACAGTCAGACGCTTTTTTGTCGCAGTTCTCACAAACAATTGGCGTGAAGCGAGCTTCTTTGACGGCCAAGAGATCCAACAACCGATTATGCAAGAAACTGTTGGCAGTAGAATCGAAATTTCCTTCCGGTTGTGGTATGGCTACGGGAGCTCTACAAGTTGGGCATTCGAACTGTTTGTCGCTAGCATGAGAGATAGCCATCTTGTTTAGACACGGCAGACAGAATGCGTGTAGGCATGGCAGGATTTTTGGTGTACGTAGAAATTCGAGGCAAATGGAGCATGAGACTTGATCTTCGAGATCTTTTAGAAGCTTTTCCATTTTGATTTGTAGTGTGTTGAATAACGAACAAAACTCGTGTGCCTGAAATCTTCGCCCAACCCCGTAATAACGTCAGAACAAATGAAGCGACGATTCTGAGAATCTGTAGAACACGGAAGCGTTCGCGAGTGAAGGTGTCACGCTTGATAATTTGTGCGAGGTGTTCTCGTGTCACTAGTCCGACCCAGTTATCAATAAAAATAACAACAGTTTGAAATAAATGCCAAAATAGATTGCGTAAAATGCTGAATTATGTAGGTTTATTTTTCAAGTGTAAATTATATGATATCATGTGCATTGGATTGGTTGCGAGGCGCTCGGTTGCTCGGACGTGTTTTAATGGCGCTCCACAAATAGCCGTCTTTCTGTCTTCTTTTTCTGTATTTTCTGTATATTTACTTCTCTTGTAGCGTGTAATTTATCCAAAATGCCTGAAGCATTAACTAAAGTGGATCTGGAATACATTCTGGACAAGAAATTAGAATAGGTTTTTATCAAAATGCTGACGCCAATACAGCAGTCACTGGAATTTATATCGGCCCAGTACGACCAGCTTTGCAAACGATCGGCTGAGCAAGATCCCTTGATTAAACATCTATCTGCTCAGAATGCAGCTCTTAAAACTCAGGTTGAAAATCTTCAATCAGCTTTTGCATCTCAGCAGCCGGCTCTAAACGATCTAGAACAATATGGCCGTCGCGACTGCTTGGAGATTAGAGGTATTCCTCTAACACCACAAGAGAATACCACAGAGCTTGTTTGCAAAGTGGCTTCCCTTGCGGGAGTTAAGCTGGGGGCCGAAGATATATCTACTAGTCATCGTATAAATCCCAAGTCGAATACTTGCAAGTTCCCTCCCGCGATAATTGTTAAATGAGTGTGCCGCGACACGAGAGATGGGCTCTACAAAGCTCGCTCTCTTCTTCGTGAATTTACAACAAGAGACATTGACCTTGGTCGCGCTTCAGATAATCAGATCTTCATCAGTGAGTCGTTGACAGAATCTAATAAGAAGTTGTTTAAAGATGCCCTCAAGCTTAGGAAAGACCTGAAGTACATTGATTCGGTCGGACTACGGGAATATCTATCTCAGGAGGGATGAAAACAGCCATGCAGTCCATGTCAAGAACTCACAAGTTCTCGCGGAGCTCAGAGAGAAAGCAGGCCACCGACATTAACTACAGATAGTAGAGATGAATCGTTGTTAATAATGCACTCAAGCCTAGGAACGACCTGAAGTATTCACATTTTGGTCGAACAACGGGATTATTTTATCTCAGGAGATATAAAAACTGCCATGCAGTCCTTGTCAAGAACGCCTAAGTTTCTCGTGGAGCTCAGAGAAGAGTCAAGGGCATTAACTAAAAAAATAAATGTGATTTAGTATAATACAAGGCTTGCGTCAAGTTCTTCATATTATATCCCTCCTGTCCGGACTAATTATGGAAAATTCACTATTCGTTTCAATGGTGCTATCATCTGGAACAATATTGACGAATCAATTAAGCAACTTAGCCTGTTCAGATTCAAACGTGAAATTAAGAATTCCAGAATTGCCAAATATTAAATAAACTTTTTTTCTCTTGCTCATTCATTCTTTTTTCTTTCATTTTGCCTTTTTTTGTCTGGGTTATGTTTGTGCCATTTGCATGTCCAAGCGTTTGAAACCATAGCTTACTATATATAAAATCTCTGTGTTGGCTACCTAGCTAGATTAGCTTACATAGTTGTTCTAGACAGCTTAACACCGTACTTCTGCATTATATTTTTTAGTCTTACTTCCTGTTAATCAATGGTGTTTAAATAAAAGTTGTTATGATAATACAGATTCGGGAAAGTATTAGAATTGGTTTAGATCACGAGAATAACTTCTTGTGTTACTTCCCTCTAAGCAAGCACGGTGTTGACCACACGGTGTTGACCACATCAAGCTTGCAATAACACTAAATTATCAATGTTGAATAGACTGCACCCCATTTTTTGTACTTACCGCGTACCAGTTATACATACTAAACTTTAGGAGTTCAGATACTGGACAGGCGGGAATCCAGGAATTTAGGGAAGGGGGGACTGTAAACCTCAAGCCAAACAGTCATGCCTCTTTGATATTCAGGGACCGCGGCCGCGGAGCATATTTTGGGGGACTAAGCTTGCGCATGGCACGACCAAACGAGCGCCGAAGGCGCGAACTTTTTTGGGGGCTCCGCGGGCATGCTCCACTGGAGTTTTTGAAATTTCGAATTTCTAAGTTCGCCGGAAATGCGTTTATTTCAATCAGCCCAAACCAAATTTTCTCGAATTTTTCATCATCAATTTCTGTTAGTTTTTTTTTGACAAAATTATTGGTTGGGCTAAGGTCCACCCAACAACCCTGTGGCTCCGCGGTCCCTGACACTCTAAAAGCTTTCTAAAAGCCTGACTCGTTCAAGGCATACAAAATACTCTTAAAGCTTAACGTGGGGATTACTCTTTCTTATCAAGAAAAAGCTGAGAATTTTAGATAAGTGTAAATTAAAGGTACATGAAATTTTCAAAATATTACGGTAGTGAGCCAAACGTTTAGAACAGCTTTATGAGCAGACCCAGTTTCTCGTTCATGGATGAAAAGAAAAAAAATTTCATGATCAGTGTTTTCACTTCTTAGATCAATAAAAACGTATTTAGGTTATCGCCTTCTTTTTAATGAACTAGAGATTGTAAAACCTATACCTCTACATTTTGCCGATATATAGCTCATTATAAAGTTAGTTGCCCCACAAAAAAAAGGGGGGGGGAGGGTTAGGGGTTGGGCCGCGGCCCGCTCTCCTAAATCCGCGGCTGCTGGAGCTATTTAACATTATGTTAAATAGTTTTACAACAAGCGAACATGTATTAAAATAGTGTAGCTGTAAGATCAACTGAAACTATTGGCTGAGAATTTGTGAGCTCAGACTCCATAAGTTCACTTACCTAGATTATTTGAGCGAGAACGGAGCAGGTGGAGTCCTGGTGCTGGGTGATTGCTGTATCTTAAATGCAGAGTTCATTGTTGTATCCATCTACAGAGATGAGTTCGAAGTCAGGAACCCTCGTAAAATTTGTTGAACTCGGCAGTAAGAACTGATAAGTAAATCATAACCTGAGACTTAGGGTGGCCTAACATTCCACCTCTGTTGTTTCCTCGCTGCAATCATTGTTATAGTGGAATACCGTTTAGCAAATTGAAAAATTTGAAGGCCTCTCGAGCTAGCTAATGCTAGATCTTGATAATAATCATTTATAATTTATACCTTTATATATAGATAAGTATGTAAATATTACATATATCTTCATTATTCGGAAACACATAATATGTATTCATTGTACGTAAAGCTTAACTCTGCAATCTTATTAGGGAGAAACAAATTAGGAAGTGTGTGCAGGCATATAAACACGTTTGTACATAATTAGCAGCACTTAAATTTGAATTGCAAATCAGCACAGTCGCTCTATATCCAACCTTGTAATTGATTGAATTAGCCAATGCACCTGACAAGAGAAGACCCGTAGTCCTTTCGAAACAGCTTTGTAGTTTGCTAAATGAATTGAATTTCTCCATTCAATCAATATTGAGCACTTTCAGGCCACCGGAATAAACAAACAGCTGATTTATAATACATATCTGCTTACATGACACACAAATAAAAATATGTCATTTACACTGGACACTTCCCCAATTTTGATTTAAAAGCAATGAGTGAATCAAACTTTTCGGCAGACGGTCTTGTTTTAACTTTCACTTCCTCCACTCCTCCCCTAATCTCAATAATTTTTTCGCCCTAGTCTCCACTCGCACTTGTCCAACAAGGCACTGGAGTTATCAAACTTTTCGTCCAAATAACACGACCGCTAGCTACGCAGCTTAAGACAAACACTGCAAAGCACTGTGGGCCCATTGTCCTACAGTCAAAGCAGTACGAGCAGCCTGGCGCTTTTTTCTCACAGTTCCCACAAACAATAAACGCGTTGGGGTTTTGTTTGACGGCAAGAAAACCCAATAACCGTGTACAGGTTTTAATAAAAGTAAAGTGTCATTGCCAGAGAAAATAGGACAGTACCAACAGATCAAAGTCAGCCGATTCCCTCCTCCTTTTCATGCTCTGAAAGTTTTCCGAAAAGAACAGTGCCATTTATAACCGTTGACAGTTATTTGTCCCCCGAGATATTGAACCCCCCCCCCCCCACTTTTTGGTGGTGGTGGTGGGGGGGTTAGTGACTTTAAACTCTCTGTAAATTTTGTAAACTTTTTGCTTCTCAAAGAAGCACTTTTTCTCAATTCTGAGACTCGTTGCACTTTGTGAGAACTAATCGGGGCTGCTACTCTCAGCCAGTGAGCTGCTTAGTATTGGGTAGGAGAAGGAAGATTATACAGTTAAACAACAGATCAGCGGCGCTGTGAAGAACACGGTTTTAAACCATGCACTATTGGCATTAAGACTGCCATAGACTTTGAAGTAAATTAAACTTTTTGATGTTTGCTTCGTTTGGTTTCGGTTAGGGCCTGAAATCGAATGGCAACGTATTTAAGTGGAACAACACAAATTAATCAAAGGCTCTATATATGAGCTAATCATTCATGGACTTTGGCTCAGAAAACTTTTCGAAATTCTGAGTTTTCTGAGTTGTTGAGTGGTGGGAATATGAGACGTACGATCCCCTGCGCGTAAGCTTAAAACTTTGTATACATATTGAATATATAGCGGGTTGTTTAAAGGGCAATTGTCAGTGTAGTAGGCAGGGCAACGCAATGGGGAACGAAGAAATTGCTATTGTTATTATGTCAATTTCAAATAGCCACGCATTGGGGTAAAATATGCAGTCCCCCTTCCCGCTCAGTCCAAACATTGATAACTGCTTTATTCACCCTCCGTTTGAGCTTTCGTTCAAAGAATTCAACAAAGTCGATTAGCTTTTCTATTTTTTACTTTATGTGTAGTCGTAGATATACTATGATTCAACTAGAGTTGGGGTGTTTAGTTTTTGTTTTTTTTCCACAATAAAGAAGCATTTAGTTCTACTTGTTCTGACAAATAATCTTTGCATTCAGAAGAAACGAACCTTATAGAAAACAGTTTGCAAAAACTCGAGCTCACCATCAAAGGAGAGCTTCTATTTCTCCTCAAAAACGTTTTAGCTCATATTTTATGCAGTAAAAGGATTAAATATATACTGTAAAACGAGTAGAGAGCAAGCCAGCACGACGACAACACCACGTGACGTTTTGAATAAATCGCCCCATGATTCATAACGAGAATTTCCGAAATACCGCCGTAAAACTGAATCGAAGATGTAATCTCACTCCCATGATGCAATGCAGCCACAATCTGCTAACGGCCAACACAAAAAGCCCATGATACCGTAACTCCTTCTCTTCTCGCTGCGCGCTCATGAGTAAAAAGGACCCACTGGGGCTCAAGAGCATCTTGTTAGCTTGCGAGGTTGGTTCTTCAGTACAGTGAATTTCAAGTTAAAAGATAAATGAGAATGGTACTGATAATTGATTTAACCTTTCACTTTTTTAGTATTACAGTTAGTTACAAATTATAAAGAGTGCTAAACAAGTCTTCTTCCAACTTAAGCTTAGCGGATTGTAAACGGATAAATATATTTTATATACAACTAAACAATTTTAAAAGTGGCTATGTAATTTTTTATTTGTAAACTAGTAATAATCAAAGATTAGTAAAGTGCGTTCGATATCGAGGCCACGTTGTCCGTATAGTTTCCATATTCCTCGCAACTATGCACCATAACGAGGCATTTCGAAGTCAGTCGAAGATTTCTCAAAAGCGGCTGGCACCGAGCTGTGACTTCCTCGTAAAATTCGCGGTACAGGACGAAAACCACCAGAATAGTATGCGTTCTCCTTCGTTGAACGCAATAACAACTTAAGATTATAAGCTCGATATCCCGTCAGCCACCGGCCCTGTTCTGGTGTTAGTAATGGATAACGAGTGTTCAATACAAGAGAGCATTATATTTTTACTGATCAAACGTTTGTAAAAAAAAATGACTATCTTGTTATTTGTATGGTTGAGCACCGTTGCAAAAGCGCCTCGATAGGGTGCTCGATAACATGAGGGTAAATGAAATTATTTATAAATCTTTTCTGGATTTCTTTTTATAAGCTGAGTTTCAGTTTCTTTTGACTTGCTTCTTCTATTGTGTGACCTGATTACAACTTACGACAGTTATACACGTTCTAACAGGAACACAGGCGGCGCTTACACTAAAGCGCTAGCAAAATATTATTTGCATGAACTAATTTTGATTGTCCACAATGAAACACCTTAGCGTGTGCGGAATTTATTTAAAAAGAAAATCGTTTTCAGAGTTTCACTTTGTCCAGTGTAACTGTTCTGCCTCCTTGGCTTCATGACGATCGAATTGCCCGTACACAGAAATTCGAGACGGACAAATTAACAACAAAGTCCATCTCTAGTCCAAATTAGATATTAACCAAGGATGAAGGTTTTTACAATATCCGTAGATTTTATTTACTCTTATAATGCTCGATTTCCGCGAAATGTCCAACGCGTTCCGGCTATGAAAAGTGACAGAAACATGCCAGGTTGATAAAATTTCGACATACAGAAACACAACGGAAACACAACCAGAGGCTGTTTCTACACGATTTCCGAAAACGGAAACATGAGATTTCGCCCCGTGCGATAGAGTAGCGAAGATGGCGATGATAGGGTATATCCCGCGCATACTTCACCTTAATTCCCCACCTAAGATCGCCCTCGAGACAGACCATGGATATCTGGCGGTGCACCCTCGAAAAAGAGAAGCAGAAAGAATGGACACGGAGTTCGATGGAGAAGATAACACAAGAATGATCTAAATGGAGTACATTGACGCCGGTCTTTTGTGACCCAGTATGAAAAAAATTCATAAGCTTGTAATAAAGATAAAAATAGTTGGTAATAGTTTCAAGTAAAACGCTTCATATTGTCCAAATCTTTATGGCATTATAAAATTGTTTTAGAAAGATCGAGTGTTTGTATAATGAATATAGGGAGGGGGGATTAGCAAAGTAAAGGCGTAATATAACAGAGCGTGGTATAAAGTGTTCTGTCTCTGCAACTTACCTCCAAATTTGCTATATATCCTACTGTACAGGTATACTACCCTACTGTACTGATGTACTACCCTACTGTACAGGTGTACTACCCTACTGTAAAGCTGTTTTACCCTAATGTTCAGGTGTACTACCCTACTGTACTGGTGTACTACCCTACTGTACTGGTGTACTACCCTACTGTACTGATGTACTACCCTACTGTACAGATGTACTACCCTACTGTAAAGCTGTTTTACCCTAATGTTCAGGTGTACTACCCTACTGTATTGGTGTACTACCCTACTGTGTTGGTGTACTACCCTATTGTACAGGTGTACACCCTGCTGTACTGGTGCACTACCCTACCGTACTAATGTACTACCCTACTGTATTTGTGTACTAACCTAATGTACTGGTGAGCTGTCCTACTGCTCTGGTGTATTACTACCCTACTGTATTGGTGCACTACCCTACTGTACTGGTGCACTACCCTACCGTACTAATGTACTACCCTACTGTATTTGTGTACTAACCTAATGTACTGGTGAGCTGTCTTACTGCACTGGTGTATTACTACCCTACTGTATTGGTGCACTACCCTACTGTACTGGTGCACTACCCTACTGTACTGGTGCACTACCCTACCGTACTAATGTACTACCCTACTGTATTGGTGTACTAACCTAATGTACTGGTGAACTGCCCTACTGTACTGGTGTAGTACTACCCTACTGTATTGGTGTACTACCCTATTGTACTGGTACTGCTATATTAGAATCAACAAACCAGTTTTTCAGAGATCATTTTCAGGAGTATGCAGTTTAATTGGAAGTGTCATGTCAGGACATCATTTGTTGCTATGTTTAGTATGGGAAATCTTTTAGCGCGAGTTTGTCGTTATGTATGTGTGAGCTTTATTATTTATACGTAGGTGGAACGCCTTTGGACACCGCGTCATCGCTGGCCCTCTCGGAGTTAACTTTTAAAAGCCATTAAATTCTGATCTTTGAGGAAAGATTGAGCACTTAAACTATGGGAGTGTACTTTTGTTTTTTTTGTGTTTTGTTGTTTTTGTGATAGCGAAGGACGGGTAACGTCAAACGCCCCAGGATGGAGTTGGCTCGCACAGTGTGTAAGAGCATTATCAAGGTACCTTGCTTTGTTCTGAGAAGATGTATAGACACTTATTCTAAACTCAAGTGCAATACACAGAAAACACGTTCAGTCCTGACCCAAACTTTTGTATAACAAACAAACGACTTTCTAAAAACTCCCAAACATAATTGAGGCACTTTTCTACATATTCTGTCTAAATTGACCTAATTATTCAAATCCTTTTTTTTACACTTTTTTTTATTATTCATTTACTTTTTTGATTTCACTTTAATTTGCATGTGTTGAGATCTGCATAATTAAAGTAAAATAAATTAAGCAAATCAAGTTCAACGTACGCCGATCCTTGTTACACGTTTAAGTTAATTTAGTCAACACTTGTTCAAAACTGTCAGTTTTTTCACTCCTTTTATCCCGTCAGATTAAGAGATCGGTTCCTCGGCACACTGGCATAAAATGAATAGCAACAACACAGCAATTCCGCCGGTATACGTTGGATCAATTACTTGATCGAATGGGCTCACAAATTAAAGTTGAAATATAAATAAAGAGAATATCCCATTCATTGTAAACTTCGGCTAGACATATAAGCCCTCTTTGATATCTGCGTTCTATATTGGCTATCCTTTTTCATTTAATATATTTTCGCCCAGTGTATTTCAAGCTCAAAGTTGGATAGAATCATATGAAATATTAGTCATTACTTTTAGTTACCATTATTATAAATTATCGAAAGTGAAAAAAATAGTCCGTGGCCGGGCACTGTTGACTTTTGTGGACTACCAGCGCATTGTTAAACGACTAAATATATACATATATACCCGAGCAACTGGTGGTTATATAATTTTTATTTGTAAATCACAACTCAAGAATACAAGCTCGATATCACCGGTCCTATTCTAGGCGTTATGAGTGTCTGACGCCAGAGAGCATTATTTATTGAATTTGATCAAACCTAGCTTTGTAAATAAATACGTCATCGTAATTCATTTGTAACATACAGTAAATGCAACCATGCTGTTATTTACAAAAGCTAAGCAGATTTTTCTCTGTTCAGCTTTCAGTTTCTTTGACTTGCTTTTTCTATTGTGTGACCTGACTATAATTTACAACAGATATACCCCTTTTAACAGAGAAACACAGGCGACGCCTTCAATAAAACGCTTGCGAAAGATCGTTTGCACGAACTGATATTAGTTGTCGAAACACCTTAGTATGTATTGGGTGAAATGTGTTTAAAAAAGAATATCATTTTCAGAATGATGTTTAATCATTGTCTCCCCGATCCATTGTTACTCTGTTTAGACGCCTGCCTACTCTTTTTTATAATTTTATCTATGTGTGATGTATTTTCTATTTTATAGAATAAACACACTTGATGTTTTTGTTATCATTCTATGAAGATGCATATTTTAAGATTAGAGAATATAATCTTATATTCTAACACCTCGATCAATTCAGATCCACTCACCAACCGAGAATACCTACCAAACCACTCTTTAAAAAGCTTGAAATCTTAAATATTTTCGACTTAGTTAAGTTCCAGCTCTGTGAACTTGCCTTCAAACACTCAAACTCTATGTTGCCAGATATTTTGGTAACCTCTTCATGGGTGCAGATTTAATCCATGATTAACAATTAGAATACGAGCTCGCAATTTCTATCGGCATAGCCGTGACGTATAGCACGTCACATTTTAAAAATAAATTGTTTTTAACCCACTAAAATTCGTGTTTTTTTAAATGTTGCAATAGACCACTAGTAGAGTTTGACTAAAACAGCTAGACTACTCGTTCTCGTTTTCTCTCGGCATTGATAGACGACTCGGGCTTCGCCGTCGTCGTCTATCAGCCGATAGAAAATTCGAACTCGTTGACTGTTAAATAGATAGCGAGTAGGGAACCAATCAGATTGCAGTATTCGTGATAGATAGTGACTTGATTTATCGTAATACGACGAGTTAGAAATAAAACAAAAATTTGTCTCTTTCTTGCCAAAATCTTAATGACAAGTGTGGTGTGAAATATTGGGAAGTCACAAGCTGGCATGAATTACCAATTAAAGGGCCTAGTGCAAATACTGAGTTACTGTAACTGACTTTTGATCAAGTTCTCAACTATCCCAGTTATACCTACATAACTATTGGGAGAGTTTGGCTTTTCATAAAAAGTAACTTAAGTTGTTTGGACTAGGCCCCTCGATCCTCCAAGTTCCTCCGCAATGCTCAAATTAAGAAAAAAAAATTACAAACTTGCTTGCTACTGCAGTAATTCTTGTGATCTTTAATTATCCTTGTGGCCGTTTTTTGCTCAGTCTGGGGTTCAGTTGAGCTTCTCTCCCCCCCCCCTGTATCTCATATAATCGATACTAATATATCAATATAAGGTGCAGAAACACCTACTTAACCTCTGAGGGTGTCATTTCTGCACTTCCTGTTATGTCTAATGTTACATTTTGCACAAAAACACTGTAAAATAACTGTTAATAGGAAATAAGGAACCTTTGAACCTTTTTGAACTATTATCCTTCAGTATTTAACTAAAAATTGCTAGAAAAATTCAATCTTCTCTCTCTGTGCTTGCAAGGAAATAATCGATACATATACCAACATTAGTCAATATTTTACCTACAATCGAATCAAATTAACTGAGCTCCACTCCCGACCCCCATTACTCTTCTTCATGGCATCAAAAGTGTCAAGTCCTTGCAGAATGTTAAATAACAATAATCATTTGTTTGAAGCCACCTGGAAGAAACTCAGGCACTCGCCTTCATACTCAGTAACAACAATCTTCCCGTCATTTGTTAAAGCTGCGTAACAAGGATCTGATATGTCACACGTGGTCTTGGTAATGAACTGTCCAACCAAAGTCATCAGCTGCACTCGATGTTGTCACTGTCGCAAACCAACAGGTTGCCTGTACTGTCAACAGCCAGACCCCGTGGGTACTCGAACTGCCCGTTACCAGATCCTTCCTCTCCAAACTCATACAGGAAGTTACCTTGGCTATCAAAAACTTTGATGCAGTGGTTGAACGTGTCGGAAACAATAAACACGTCATTCGCACTGATGCAATGAGAGGGTCCATACAGTCTGTGTTCTGCTTGGTCTCCAAACTTGAACATGAACTCTCCAGTGCTGCTGAACACTTGCACTCTGTTGTTCACCCACTCAGTAACAATGATTCTGTCCCTGGAGTCAACAGATAAACCGAATGGGCAACAGAAAAAACCGGCATCACTACCTTTACTGCCAAAACATCTTATTACGTACCCTGTGTCTTTGTTCAGCACCTGAATCCTGTTATTACCACAATCAGCCACCACGATATCCCCCTTACTTGTAAGGGCGACACCAAATAGGCCTTTAAACTCGCCAGGTTTGTTACCATGGCGACCAAACATTCCCCTAAACTTACCACTGCTGTTGGCTATTATAATACGATGATTGTTCTCGTCAGTAACAACGATCTCTCCCTCTCTACTAACAGCCACACCAAAGGGCTTCACTGGCTTTGCATTTCTCGTCTTCTCCAAACTAAGGGTGAATAATTTAATGACAGATGTTTTTCTCATGTCGTTCATATTGAATGAGGCACAAGTCGATTTCCTTCCAGTCGATGAACTTTCAACTTTTGCCAGGGATTTATTTGTTGGTTCTTGGGTCTCTTTGATCACGTGACCGAAGCAATCAATTTCAGTACCAATGAACTGAAGACGATCTTCCGGACAAAACTGCGCCATTGTGTTTATTGATGTCTGGCTCTCTACACCACAACTTGCATTTAAAAGGACTTTTAAATGATCGTCAATGTCCGTTTTAGTCATCAGTTCAGCGGTTACTCTGCTTTCTATCAGTGTTTTGGTGTAATTCCCAACGCTACAAAGTTGTTCAATAGCTGAGCTCAATTCCGTTTGTATTTTCTCAGCCTGTTCTTGTCTGCAGACCCGAAGCGATTCTAATTCATCTTTCGTGTTACGCTCCTTGTTCCTTATGGCCGTCACGAGTTTGTCAGCATACTCACTCACTGCTTTCTTGGCTTCATCAACGTTTTTATCGATTTCTACACGCTTTTGGTCGATTTTTGATTTAGCTTCAGTATAATTCGTCCGAAGTTGATCAACTTTCTTGATGTCGTCGAAGAGACTGATTTTTCGTTTCTCGGCTGCTTCCTCGAGATGAACAATGTCATGAGTTGAATGTGTTTTCTGGTTAATTACGCTGCACTGTTGGCAGAGACACAACTGACAGTTTTCACAGTAATATACAAGCGGCTGGTTTTCGTGAAACTTTTCACTGCAAAGTGTTGGTCTTTGAAGGTAATTTTGGTAGTCTTGTTGTTCAAATTTCTCGACTGATTTGACTCTGTGCTCGGCACTGCTCTTCAACATTTGGTGAGAGTTCAGACAAATACTGCAAAACATTTCACTACAGTCAAAGCAGTACGAGCTATTAGACGCTTTTTTGTCACAGTTCCCACACACAATTGGCGCGTTGCGAGCTTCTTTGACGGCCAGCAGATCCAACAACCGATTATGAAGGAAACTGGTGGCAGTAGAATCGAAATTTCCTTCTGGTTGTGGTATGGCTACGGGAGCTCTACAAGTTGGGCATTCGAACTGTTTTTCGTTAGCATGAGAGATAGCCATCTAGTTTAGACACGGCAGACAGAATGCGTGTAGGCATGGCAGGATTTTTGGTGTTCGTAGAAAATCGAGGCAGATGGAGCATGATACTTGATCTTCGAAATCTTTTAGAAGTTTTTCCATCTTGATTTGTAGTGCGTTGAATGTAAACTTACGAGCGTCTCTCAGATCTTCGCTCAACCCTTATGACGTCGAAAACGAGCGAAACGTAAATTCTGAGAAATCGTATTAAAATAGATTTGTACAAAAACGGAAGCGTTAGTGAGTGAGGGTGTCACGCTTGATGTTTTGTGCGAGACATAAAATGGTCAATTATGTTGGTCTATTTTACAAGTGTAAATTATATGATAATACAGCTTCGGGAAAGTAAACCTGAACCGGCTTTGCAATCATAATGAGAAGAAATGAACTGGCAACGGCGTGTGCAGGCACATAAATAAAGTTTGTACATTACAGCACTTAAAAATGAATTGCAAATCAGCATAGTCGCTCTATATCCGACCTTAATTGATTCAATTAGCCAATGCACCTGACAAGATCCCAAATCCCCATACCCCTCTCGAAACAGCTCTGTAGCTCAATAAATGAATTGAATTTCTGACTACTAAGTTTTAAAACAAGCTCCAATAAACCAATATTGGGCATTTTCCGGCCACTGGAATAAACACACAGCTGATTAATAACACATATACACAAACATTTAGTCATTTACACAAGACATAATTTCCCAACTTTGGGGCAGGCGGTCTTTCAATTGTCTTGACCGCACCTATCCCCCAACCTAAATAAAACAAATGTTTTACTTTTAGCCCCAGTCTCCAGTAGCATTTGTCCAACATTCGAACTTTTCGTCCAAACAACAAGACCGCCAGCCACGTAGGCTAAGACAAACACTGCAAAGCATTGTGGGCCCATTGTCCTACAGTCAAAGCAGTGCGCGAAGCCAGTCGCTTTTTTGTCACAGTTCACAATTGGCGCGTTGCGAGCTTCTTTGACGGCCAGTAGATCCAACAAGCAATTAAATACGTTTGATCAAATTAATTCATTGCCAGAGAAAACCGGGCAGTACCAACAGATCAAGGTCGGCCGATTCCTCCTTTTTGTGCAAAAACAACGGTGCCATTTATAACCTCTGACAATTATTTGCTCCCCGAGACATTGAACCCCACAAACTTTTGGAGGTGGTGACCTTAACTTTTCTGGGTGTTTGTAAATTTCTATTCAATTCTGAGACTCAATGCGCTCTGTTAGAAATAATCGGGGCTGCCACTCTCCAATGAGTCTAGTATTGGTATAGGAAGAAGGAGGATTACATTTTAGACAACAGATAAAGCTAGCGGCGCTGAAGAACACAGTTCTTAACATGTTTGCTTCGTTCGGATTTTGGTTAGGGCCTGAAAGCGAGTGGGAAAATATGTAACGTGTTTACGTCTGAAGTTCACTTCTCTTGGTTTGTTTACGCGTGGCTTGCTTTAGATGTGATGCATGTTTGGACAGTATATTCCTGCATGGGAACTTACTGAAAACCGGGAACACCACAAATCAAAAAAGCCCAACTGGGGTTCAAGACCATCTTGTTAGCTTGCGAGTTTAGTTCTTCAGTACAAGGAATTTCTAGCCGGCTCAAAGATAAGTTAGAATTGTATAAATTATTAAATAAAGCTCTCACTTATTGTATATACACATATAGTTTTTTTTAAAGAGCAAACTTTAAAAGAACATCCCTGCTAAGATTTGCTCAAAAGTTAAAAACAAGCTAATTTAAGTTTTTTATAACATTTCTAACCGCTTTTTTCATGTTCAGTTAAAAGTAGTGGAAACCTAATGCTCCTATAAGCCAGTTCAGAGTTTCAGAAATACATGCCAGCGTTGGGATAAAATGTATGTAACTCATGAAACTTAGAGCCTGTTTATATGAGCCCGGTTTGCCGGGAAGCCCGTTGAGGCGAGATCCCACCTCATTCCTATTTTGTTAATAAAAATGTTGTTGCGTTTTCATGAGAAACGGGCTGGCCCGGTTCAGTGGGATCCCACATTCAGCTGCCGAGATCTCCGCATGGCGGGCTAAACATTTTCTCATGTAAACACGCCATCCCAGCGAGGTGGGATGAAAAAATATTTACTGCGCATGCGTTTGTATTTCAAAAATCAAGAAGAATCGTAAAGAAAACCTATTTACTTTCAGAAAGCCAAATGTTTCTACTCATGTACAACGAAGAAGTTATTTTAATCGAATAAGTATCTGTACGAAGCATCACTGCTGAAAAAGTTTAAAACTAGCGTGTTTAGGATTGACCACCATGAATAAATTACCACTCTTGCTCAACTACAGGCCGAGAGAACAACACGAGTTAGTGAAACTACAAGTTCGAACAGAGCGAACGGTATACAGGTGTCGTGAGTTTTGATTTCCTTCAATTTGTTTGCAGGTTTGATACTGAATCTGTAATACGAAGGCTAGTGTTGTTTTGTTCTCTCTTTTGTGTGAGCTAAGTTAGTTGTGTATTATTAAATGGCTGAAGTCCAGTATCCAGCGGAAGCTGTTGGGGAATCCGTGGCAGTTGCCTTCGAACCAGCAGCAGGAAAAATGCAAGCAGCCCCTCCACTTCAAGAACGGCAAGCCGAAACACCGGAGGAGCAGTTGAAGTGTTAGAGAAATTAGAGCTAATTAATGCTCCGGATTCTTTTTACATACGTAAAGTGAGGTCTTGCATATTTTCACCTCTTGGTCTTTAGAAGTTTGTTTGTTTGTTCTTGTCTATGCTCCAATGTGTTCGTTATCTCGTATAGCAATGTTTCGTAAGTTCAGACAATTTGTGAACAGAATTATTGCTTGGCCTGTTTTGCTCTGTTTCTTATGTTGCCCATCGAGAAGTCGGTATTGTTTATCCATTTAGTAGTATTAGTAGTATTTTTTCAAGGGGAATATTGGTGAAAAAATGTACGTTATCTGTATAACAATGTTTTGTAACTTCAGACAATTTGTAAACAGAATTATTGCTTTGCCTGCTATACTTTGTCTCATATGTTTCCCATTCAATCTGTACTTTTTATGCTTATAGTGGAATTTCATCAAGAGGTGCATTGCCACCAAAATGTGAGTGGTGCATTGGCACCAAGTGTAAGGGGTGCATTGACACCAAATGAGAGGGGTGCATTAGCACCAAATCAACGCGAGGGGCGCATTGACACCAAATGTGAGCGATGCATTGGCACCAAATGTAAGGGGTGCATTGGCACTATATATGAGGGGTGCGTTGGCACCTAACGCGAGGGGTGCATTGACACCAAATGTGAGGGTGCGCTGGCACCAAATGTGAGGGGTGCATTGGCACCAAATGTGAGTATGTGGAACTTCTCGCTTATCCTGTTTCAATCATTCTAATTGCCACTTTCAAGGAACAGCAGCTACCGAGAGCCTGGAAGATGGCTGACGTCACGCCTTTCCCTAAATCCAAGCCTGTCAAAGAGATCACGAAAGAGTTGAGGCCTATATCTCTAACACCGAGCAACTCTAAGGTCGCAGAAGACTTTGTCATGGGACTGACGGGAACAGTTCGACTACCAGAACTGTCTTGTTTGATTACAGAAAAGCATTTGATGTAATCGAGCATAGTATTTTGGTAAGTCAATTATGCGCGATTGAGATCGCACCTAGCATTATCAATTGGATAATAGATTTTCTATCAGATCGCTCACAGAGAATCAAACTCTCTGAAGGCTGTGTATCCGAATGGGCACAGTGCCTTCGGGCGTTCTGTAAGGAACCAATTACAAACTAGGCCCATGACTTTTTTGATTATGATAAATGACTTAACCACCAGAAACGCTTCTATTTGGAAATATATAGATGATACTACAACATCAGAGGTAGTAAAGAAAGGGCACCAGAGCGAGGCTCGAAGCACTGTAAATGAAGTAGTTAAATGGTCATGTACAAATGTAAGGAAGTCCGCATTAGTTTTACGTCCGGCAGTAATTTCCCTCCAGTAGTCATATAATAGGAGTGTATCAAGTTAAAGATGCTAAACTTTTAGGTTTTACCATCTCTAATGACTTAACATGGAATGCACACATCACTGAAGTAACTAAGAAGGCAGTTAAGCGGCTCTATTTTCTAGTTCAACTAAATAGAGCCCGTGTTCCACAGAAAGATTTATATCTTTTTTAAATCAATTGCGTGCGCTCTATCATCGACTATGCTGCGCCAGTTCTTCATTGTGCATTACCTGCCTATCTCTTGCAAGAGTTAAAACGCGTTCAGAAAACAGCAATGCGAGTTGTTTATCCTGGTATAGAATACCAGCAAGCGTTAGTGCTTAGTGAGTTTACCCACGGTTGCGGAGCATCATCACAACATTTGCATGCGCACGTTCGAATGCATAATGAACGACCCAAACCACAAGTTTTTCGAGGGCTATTAGTATCTAGTGGATCTTTACCTAATATAGATTGCTGAGTATCGCGAACACTAAATCTTACTTCGGTACTCTTCTACAACTTGGACGAGTGGTATTTGGTCTGGCAAGACTCGTGCGTAACGGAAATTGCTTTAAAAGAGTACCTCTGGGATACCTTGGGATCCATGAACAACATGCATAGGTTTTTTATAGTAATGATAGATAAAACGCTGGCACAAAAATACAACCTAAAAACACCATGTATTACAAAATTCATGTCTGAATTATACGAATCTTGAGCAACCTGTGGTTGAGCCACGCCCCCCC
>JAOBRD020335350.1:9400-21040 GCA_027575215.2 Hydrozoanthus sils | reverse complement strand
GGGGGTGGTGTTTGTGGGTGCATTGGGGTTGGGGTTTGTGGGTGCTTTGGGGGTGGAGTTTGTGGGTGCATAGGGGGTGGAGTTTGTGGGTGCATAGGGAGTGGGGTTTGTGGGTGCATAGGGGGTGGAGTTTGTGGGTGCATAGGGGTGGAGTTTGTGGGTGTATAGGGGGTGGAGTTTGTGGTTGCATAGGGGTTGGGTTTGTGGGTGCATAGGGGGTGGAGTTTGTGGGTGCATAGGGGGTGGAGTTTGTGGGTGCATAGGGGGTGGGGTTTGTGGGTGCATAGGGGTTAGGGTTTGTGGGTGCATAGAGGTGCATTCTTGGTTCAATCAATTCCAAAAATATGTACAACAGTTTGCGTATCTCTGTTTGGTTAAAGATACAAAACTGTGTCCTCAATCCTATGGATACATGGGGCCTTACCTTAAGAAATCGTTGGCACTTATTGTTTCTTGTAGCTTTTTGCCAGCATCATAACAAAGAACCAATCCATGGCACAAAAAGACCTGAAATGGATATCAAACAGTTTGTGAAATCAGTCAGCTTAGTTTGCAATGCCCATGACTCTATTCAGTAATTCTTTTAGATCCGAAGTAACAAATATAATTTTCCCCCAAAAGGATACCCTAAAGCTATGGTTTTTTTTGCCTCATATGCAAAATAAATACTGTACACTAGCTCGACAAACTTCATTACTTAAATTAGTTTCAGATAATGTACCTGATTTTTGGTCATCAAGTTGCATGATATGGCTCGCCAAACCAGGGCTTTCTGCTGCATAGTAAACTGATTCTTAACACTGGAAACATGGATCAATCTACGACAGTCACTTCCAAACTAAAATCAGAGAAGATCTGATTCAGTATTAATTCCAGATAAAAAACTATTGATTTTAAGACAGCAAAGATCATACATTGTATATCATCATTTATTATATAGATACCGATGAAACACCAGAATTTTTCCTTTTACTAAAAAATCTTATCTTCACCATGTGCAGTGAAGATACTTTTTTTATCTTTCACATGTGAACATGGTGTTGTCATGGTTACAAACATTACCAGCCAATTACAAGAGAGCTTCCTGCTCAGGCGCATAGCTGGGTCTTTTAAAAAAAGTTGTGTTTAATGTAGGAATTTCATCAGTATCTTTTAAATAAACAGAAAATTGCATGACCGCTTTGGAATACAAATTTTATCTTCCTGTGCTGAAAGTATTTCTCACTTTTAAGCTTTACTCACTCGTGACAGATACTTTCAGCACTCAAAGATAAAGTTCATATCCCTGTGCAGCCATGTAATATCCCTCTATTTACGTATTATTTACCTGAGTTGTGTGTTCCAGAGCTAACAATTCCGTTTTTGATACACTTGATAACAGATCCTCACTTAGTGCAACTGAAGAAAAAGGCATCATAGTGAAATGTAACAATTGACCACAAATGCAATAACCTTTGGCCCAAATGCATTAACTAACCTCAAATGTAATAACTGACCAAAAATAAAATAACTGTCCTCAAATGTATCAATTAACTTTCTGCCTCTAAGAAAAAAAATGGCCAAAAGTGTAATAACTAGCCTTAAGTGTAACAACTTTTGGTCTAAAATTAATTAAGCAAATATTACTATATATCACTATTATCATTAATATCATTGTTACAACAAGTGAAGTAAAATTCAAGTAAATATTATTATACTAATTGATTACCATAAAAATTAATTATTCTTTAAATCTGAGGAGCTTTGAAGTGCTGCCTGTGTTTATCATATAAGAATGTTTGCAACTCAGTTTATTCAAGAAAGATTACTTTTATTTATGAGCAATTATGGGATTAGAAAAAATAATTTTAGAGAAAAATATATTTAAAATAATTACTGAATGCAAATTATTTGCTAGCTGTTTTCAAAATTTTCTAAAAAAATTAAACAATACGAATTTATAGTTGAAAACCTGCACATTTATTTCCGTGTAAAAGTAATGGTGGACAACTCTGTTTAGAAAACAAAGCGAGTGTATCATAACTCCCTGCCTAAAGAAACATTCATTACTTGTTTTTTTTTGTTCAGCAGGAGGTTAACTTAAGAATACAATTTATTTCTTCCAGAACATGGAGGTAATTTCAAACCATTTGCATCTTTGCAGCTGCAGTTTATTCAACCCAAACTCAGAAGTCAATATGAAAAGTCGACAGTATCAGGTAAACTTGAAATGGTTGTGCCCCATGTAAGCCTATCCAGCATTCACAATTTTTTTTGCTCTGGCACCCAACATCCAGATCATTGGAGTAATCGTGATCCGTCATCCTTTGGCAAATACTTCAGGGCTGCATCCAGCATCCATGGAATCTATGATCTAAGCATCTGCCATCCACTTGTGTTCTGGATGCACTTTAAGCATCTGCCATCCACTTGTGTTCTGGATGCACTTTCAAGGGGAAAATGGTACCACTACTTTTACCTTTGACAATGATTTGTCTTATGCTCATGACACTGGGTGGGAGAGAAGTTCGGGACAAGTATATCATTGGGTTTTCTACATGCTGCTTTGAAACCACAGATCTGAAAAGTCAGTCAAGTCAATTTAAAGAGCTTATCATAACAGATGGAAATGCAGCTAGTAAAGTTTGGTAATTAGCTCAAGAACATTGTTTAAATACTGATAATCAGCTTCATTTTGTGTTTCACGTTCGATTCATTTTGTTCTCTTTGGTTTCTTGTATCAAGCTTTATTTTTTTACTGCTCTTCTTTGACAGCGCAAAGGTTATCTTTTGAAGTTGTTCCACCACATTGGTTACTTTGGTGTTAAAGTGCCCGTTCATGATATTCTGCAACAGTGCTTAAGTTATCTTGTGGAGTGAGTCCAACATTATAAGTGTTCTTAGTTTCCAGCTAAATGCCCGATGTAAACACTAGTGAGGGCAACACCATTTACAATCAATCAATCAATCAACTTTATTTCATCACTTCCAACATTTCTTACATCAATTTATTTAATAATCACAAACTGAACTGGAAGGGCAAGGAGCCTACTGAAGAGGACACATGCTTATTTAGTATAAGCCCCTTTTTACATATATTTTGTGGTTATAAAATGATAATGAGCTCATTAGCTGATAATGTCAAAAGAAATGACTGTTAAGCATGTACTAAAAACCTTCTTCCCACATGCTTTGCTTTGGCACAAAATCTAAGAGTGGGAAGCCATTGTGCATGAAATTATTTTCAGATACTTGACAACTTCTTCTCGTAGTGTTGCTGTTTTTGAAAATAATACAGAAGGTATGCCAATTCATAAACCTGACAGTTTCCGTCCCCAGGGATCTGAGTACTGGGAAAATTAAACAGAAGGTATGCCAATTCATAAACCTGACAGTTTCCGTCCCCAGGGATTGTATGTGACCTTCAATTTTTTCCCACAACCCCTCTTTGCTATAGGAATGAGAAACCTTTTGAAACGCCTTTTTTTCTCTTTTGGCAACCTTGTAATTTGTTGCTTATTTTTTTTCTCTTCCTTCTTGTTAAGGCTTATTAAATATTTAGCAGAATGCACTTTTTCAATAACTGGTGTGCAGGTGAACAAAATTTTGTACAATCATGTGCTTTTGGGATTTCTTGTTTTTATAACTGCCTCTGTTACCAGATGTTTCTAATGAACTTGTCCTTTCCCTGGTAGATGGATGTAGTTTGATGATGGGTTTGCTTTTCCAAAAGTTGTAACCATTTTCTTGCTTTAAGGACACAACTCTTCACAACATATCCGAAAAAAATTCTCTTTTTCTGAAGGCTTACAATGTTTTCTCTGTTTGGCACTGACACCTCCCTCCTGAACACCTGGTTTATGTAGCCTACAAATGGAGTTACTTTTTCCTGCATAGCACTTCTTAAAGGAGGGCTTAGAAACCAATAATTATTATTTCCTTTGGATCTTTATTTGTGGCTGAAAATTAACACTCGCAAACTCGCGAAATGCAAGTGGTTTTTGGAAGTTTCTGCAAGTCTAAAAAATATTCTATATAGCAAACATTTGCAAGTATATAAATTATCCTTGTTCATCTTCCGATCTGATAACCATACAGCAAAACCGAGAGTACCAATGCTTTATACAGCTTTAACTTTGTCCTTATATTGTGATTCCTTCGAGCTTCATATCCTTTTTAGCTTTGTGTATGAACTCACTTCTGAGGTCTTTCATTCCGCCACTGCCATCTTTGCAAACTTTCGCTCCTAAGGATGTAAATTTATCTACTTCCTCAATCTCTTGTCCATAAATTATAATCTTCCCTTGTTGTTGTGCATTTATTCTTAATATCTTGGTCTTACTCCAGTTTATCTTAAGCCCTGTGTGCTTAGCCTCATCATCCAATTTCACTGTTTTGTCCTGAATATGTTATCCAGTGGAGGAAAGTAAGGCTATGTCATCAACAAACCCTAAGTCTTAAACCCTGGTTGTAAACTTCCATCTAGTATACCAACCATTCTCTGTAATACCCAAGCCATGACCAAAAAGAACGGGAAGCTTGACACATTACATCCTTGTTTGACTCAAGAGTTGACACCAAACTAGTCGCCAGTTTTGCCTTGATCCTCGACAGCGCACTCGAAATCTTCACAGAATAGCTTTACTATTCTTATAATCTTCTCTGAAATTCCATACTTTTGCATGATTATCCACAAGTTTTGACGATGAGTAGTCTAAGTCAATGAAATTTACCATGATACAAAGTTGCTTGCCTTTTGTTCACATGTTCCATGATGAAGACTTGCTCTGCTGTCCTTTTCCTTTTCTGTAGCCTGCTTGTTCTTTCCTCAACCTCTAAAAAAAGCTAAAACTAAACTAACTTTATTTATCGTCGTTACGCTGGGAGTGGTTGCCCATTTTCCCAAGCCAGTGGCTTTTGTTTAATTGCTCAATGGCACAGATCTCAGCGTGAAAGTCGATTTTGTGGATGGAGAAAAACTGGAGAACCCAGAGAAAAACCCTCGGAGTTAGAAGAAGATCGACAAATCCAGGATTCGATCTCGGGTCCACAGAGGTGGGAGGCATGAGCACAATCCACTTGGCCATCCTGACTCCTGACCTCTTGTCGACCCCATTCCATATCCCATCAATAACAATCCTTTCTAGAATCTTTCCCACACTGGACAGCACTGTTATTTCCTTCGAGTTACTACAATCTTTTAGGTTTCCTTCTTTGGTAGGTGTACAATCACTCCTCTCTTGCAACCCTCGTGGATGGTTTCATGACTCCACACTTTACTCAGTAATCTGTGTATTCTCACAGTCGAAAACTCTACGTTAGTCATGAGTAATTCATCTGTGATGTGATCAACACCTGGAGCCTTTCTGTTCTTTAGCTTTGCAAATGCATCTTTATCTTCTCGAAGAGTTTATTCATTGACTGTTACTTCCTCTATCAATGCCCCCAAGTCAAATTGTGAATTTTGTTGTTACATGGTTAGGTGGCTTTCCTTATTTAAAACGTCTTCGCATAGAACTGCACTTCCTCCCTTTTATCATTGAGGCGCCCATCCTTATCCAGCACTGTGGCACTATTCCTTGGTCATTCATTGCACAGCTTCTTTCTCAAATCATTTATAGTGTTTTCATTTGTTAGCTACCTGCCACTTCCTCAACTTCAGATGCAATGTTCAGTATCAATTTCTTCTTGTCTGATTTTAAACTTCGTTTCACTTACCAGTCGTTTTCCCTGTATTTTGTTCTCAGTTGTCCCTTTACCCTCTCCTATCCTGTTATCTGCAGCCTCTCATCTATCAATCTCCATGATCTTTCACTTCTTCCATGTTTACCAAAGACTGCTTCTGCAACCACAGTACACGCCTCAATCATTTCCTTTGCAGCTGTTTCATTCTCTTCTTCTTTTCTCTCCTTCTCTTAAACTTAAGCTTAATCATAGTACATACCAACTAGCGGTCACTTCCTATATCTGCTGACCTGTAGGCCTTTTTCTGAGCTGCTTGTTCACCAAAATGTGGTCTGTTCCTTGTCTTTCCATCCAGTGAAATCCATGTTGCCTTGTGGATGTCCTTATGCAGGAGAACGTTCCAGTAACTACCAGTTCGTTTAGGTCACACAACTCACATAATCGCTCTCCATTATCATTCTGTAAACCTAATCCATACTTCCTCATTACTCTTTCAAAGTCCACACTTTCTTCTCCAACCTTTGCGTTAATGTCCCTAGTAATGATCAACATATCATGCTTGTTCCTGTTATTCTGCGTTCTGCTTCTACATTTAAATATAGAAACTCCTTTCAATTTTTATTTCCAATGGTAACTTTACCTATGGCCCTCTAATACCTACAACCTGAATATTACAGTTATTTGTCCTATACATCTCTCTTTTATGGGTGGAAGCTTGTCGTCTTTAGCAATTTTGAGCAGAAAATTATCTTTAGCAGTTTTGAGCGGAAAGACTAGTCTCATCTTTTACTGTCATTGGTTTTCGCTTCCCTATTATTCCCTTCACTAGAAGATCCAAGGCATAGTATAAAATGATTTCATTAGTTGTTTTGCAAGAAACATTAGATCGAAATTAAACAAAGTCAAAGCTTGTTTTATAGCCGAGACATAAAAACACAGTCGTCTTGACTAGGCATCTTTTGTCGACACGATGCAGTAGCGACAAATACAGAGCCCAGACGAAGCCAGTGTAATTAAGTCATTTTGCAGTTTATTTCTGTTGATTCGCAGTTTATTTTGTGGATGTCAGTTTTCTTAATTTCTTCGTTTCATTCATTATTCTTTTTACTTTCTTCATCATTTTTATTCAAGCTGTTTTTCGGTTTCTCATTCTTGAGATATCTGTGAGATATATTGGCAGAAGAAATAAATGTGGCTCCTAAAAGATAGCAAGACCCTGAACTTATCTCTTCTTACATTGTTATTAGTTATACTGTTGTGACATTGTCATATCGAAGTGATACTGTTAATACATTGTGTTGACATTGTTATTATAAAGTAGTAATGTTGTCATTATATTGTAATCATATTGTTAAATTGTAGTGATGCTGTTATTATACTGTAGTAATACTGACTATTGTTATATTGCAGTGATATTATTAGTATACTGTTATGTAGTGATATTACTATGATGTAGTGATAGGGGTACTAAATTGTAGTGGTATGGGTATTAATCACGGTGATACTGTTATTTTGTTGTAGTGAAATTGTTATTATAATGTAGTATATTGTTGATGTTTTGTTTTGTTTTATGGCATTTTGACTTGAGGAATCATGGGAGAACAAGCATTGTGACTCGATGTTCCCTTCAAGGCCTGCCACTCAGGACCTAATGTTTAACATCCTTATCCCAGAAGACGCGAAGGTCTAACTGTTTGCAGATGTTGGAGCAGAGGCAGCACTTCTGAGTTATTTCAACACCCTCGGTGAAGGTCCAGCACCAGGAATCGTACCCATGTCTCCTCCACAGCGGGCTAGCACATTACCAACTGGACTAACCAGGCAGTGGTAATATGTAGTAACACTGTTATTATACGTAGTAATATTGTTTTTATACTGTGGTATTATTCTTATTATGTAGTGGTGGTGTTGTCATTAATTGTAGTGATGTTTGTAATAAATTGGGATGGTATTGCTATTTCATTTTCCTGATATTGTCATTAAATTGTAATGATAAGTCATTATTAACTATACTGAAGTGACATTGTTACCACATTGTGGTAAATTGTTTTTATACTGTGGTATTATTCTTATTATGTAATGGTGGTGTTGTCATTAATTGTAGTGATGTTTGTAATAAATTGGGATGGTATTGCTATTTCATTTTCCTGATATTGTCATTAAATTGTAATGATAAGTCGTTATTAACTATACTGTAGTGACATTGTTACCGCATTGTGGTAAATTGTTACTATTTTGTGGTGATATTGTTGTTGTAATGATATTGTTCTTTTGTAGTGATGTTATTATGTTGTTAAATTGTAGTAAATTTATGTACATACACACTTACAAAAATATCAATTTCTATACATGGATTATAGAGTAACCAAAACATCAAAAGTAAGGAAAAGGTATGATTCGACATTTTGTTTTGCATTTGCAAGCTATGACCTTCAACTCAGTGCTGTCATGTTAAAAAGCATTTGTTTCGAAATACCAGTCATGTGATTTTAATCCTTAATTTGCAGTGACCCCAGCTACCCAGTCCTCCAGGACGCAAAGGTTGGTAAAACCTGAGCTCAAGCCACAACTACCCAAAAGATGGCAGCCTGTACATTTACCCATAATTCATAGCGCATAAACGTCTAAAGCTCTTAGTGAGAATCTGTAAACCTCAAATTTGACATACAAAGTGTCGTTAGAACAAGGAAGAGTTTCACCAACTGTTACCTTCCCTGAGTTTCTTTTAGCGGTGTAAGATTTGCAATGCATTGTGGTAAAATGTAACGCCGCCATCTTTTATGGAATGGTCAATTAACATCATTAAACTTAAACTTTTACTTGCGATCCAAGAATTTTATAGTTAATTAATACACAACCAAATATAAGTAGAAAGCAGTGAATCTGCGGGATTTGGACTCCCCATTTATAAGCCAATTCAACATTTCAGAAACATGAGTGCAAGTCAGGATAAAATGTAAAATTCATGAAACTTTTATAAACAAAGGAACGCAATGAAGTGGGATGGGAATTCATTATTATTCCTTTCTTTAGTTTGATGAATATTTCATTTTATCCTGACGGGCACTTGTGTTTCTGAAATTCCGAACTGGCTTATTGGTAAACAAAAGTTCTTCAAATTAGCCCTCTTGTCTGGAAAAGAATGGCCTTGGGTAAAACCAGTGTTGTTATGGAAAAGTACAGTGGACTTTGGAATGGAACTTAAGTAGACACCTATGGCTAAATAAATAAATAAATGATCGAATGCATGGATCAAAGATTGGATTATGAAAAAAAAAACATATGAATAGATAAATACATAAATAATCAAACAATCGAAAACATAAACAGATAAATGGACAAAAAGGTAGATGGATAATGCGTTATACAAACAAGAGAAGAAACGATTGATCAAACAGGAAAATGGTATTTATGCTTATAAAGTCAACTCGTTTATCTAATTAAAAAAATCTAATGTTTTCAAACAAAAATAATTGTTTTTAGAAGGATTGAAGTGTCACGTCAAGGGGATTTCATGTCGTAGAATAGGTGGTTAATGCAAAAGTTTTAGCTTAAAGTGTATATATCATCTTCCATGAAACTTTGTTTTCTTAGAATTTGGGGCTTTCTCAGAAGTTTACAAAAAAAAGTTTGAAAATCGACTGAAATTAATATTCGTCCTGTTATTGAGCTTCAAAAACATGGAAAAAGCCATGCCCTTTGAAAATGACCACATGCAATAACGCATGGTACTAGTTTATTTGATGACGTATTAGGGGGAAACCAATCTTTGAGAGACATTTGGAGCCAAATGCCAAAGAGATGCTTTCTGTGGAACTGTAACAATGTTGTAGATAAGTCAAAAAATATTGCAGTTCATTTCTTCGTTTCATTTTGTTTTCAGTCTTTGTATTCATTGACCTGAGTCAGAGGTGGCATTATATTTAGTTAATAGTTATCCACATCTGAATCTGAGCTATCTCAGTTAAATGAAAAGACAGGCAAGAAAACTGACGCCATTTTAATATATGGTGTATTCATTTTACCCTGGGTTTTATATTACGTTCTAATACGTTATGCATGCGTCAATTTCAAGTGATTGTCAAATGTAAAATGATAACTTATGTTAAGATAAAAAAAAGAAAAAGATAAAGCAGATCCAGAGATGGCGGTATGGGCCAATCTCGTCACAAGAGCTTGAAGAATTCGACTGCTCACATACGTCGTAAAAAAACTTCGTGATCAGACAGACCAGTTTCACTACCACTTAAACTAAAAAAAAAATGGTAGACCAGTGTACTTCCTATCAAAATTAAACACAAACTTTTCAAACTCGCGAGTTGTCAACACAACATGATACTTTTTAGATTGAAGAAGGCTATGAACATCGAGGGATTGGGGCTTAGTTTCTTTGGGTTCCCCCTATTTCGTCATCAGTCACCCATCTTCCAGCACTCGGTCATCGTCGAAGGGCATGGTTTTTTTGACAACATGAAACTCAATAACGGGACGAATATTTAGTAGATTTTTAAAATTCTTTTGTAAACTTCTGAGAATGCCCCAAATTCTGAGACAAAAATTGATATATAAACTTTAACAAACTGCATTTCCTTCTCATGAAAACTTTGTTGTTGCAAGAGAAGTTGGAAATCAATTTATACTCCATTATTTATGCAAGAGGTTTTTTTTTATTAGCTAATATTGATAATGATAATAGTAATAATAATAATAATAATAGTAATAATAATAATAATACATGGCCTCAGTTCTCTTACAAAATTGCTTACAGTTATAAAAGAACTCAAAAAAAATATCTATTTGTGCTTCACATAAATAGCAACCGTAATAACAAAACTACAAAAAGGCAGGGCCTGATAGCAAAAAGCCAGGATAAGTTATCTTCTTGATAGGTGCTTTTTAATTTATGCAATAAAACTATAATGAGAGTTATTTGACACCATTTAAACCATTACATTAGGAGTCTTCCTCTCACTTAACAACCAGAGAGAGAGAAATCAACACGTTCGATAATTTATTCATTGAGTTTCAAAATGTCAAAAAAGCCATGCCACTTAGAATACATTAAAACACAGTTTATAGTTTATTCATAATGATATGTCATTGTGAATACACATGTCATGAATAAATTAAAAACCGTGTTTTATTCATGTTTTCAATGTATTCTAAGTGACATGTCCTTATGAATAAATTATAAACCGTGTTTTAAGTTATTCAAAGACATGTCATTGTGAATACATTAAAAACAGGAATGTCATTGTGAATACATTAAAAACATGCTTTATAATTTATTCATAATGACATTTCACTTAGAATACATTAAAAACACTGTTTATAATTTATTCACAACGACATGTCATTGTGAATACATTAAAAACACTGTTTATAATTTATTCACAACGACATGTCATTGTGAATACATTAAAAACACTGTTTATAATTTATTCACAACGACATGTCATTGTGAATACATTAAAAACACTGTTTATAATTTATTCACAATGACATTTCATTTTGAATACATTAAAAACTGGAATGTTATTGTGAATACATTAAAAACACTGTTTATAATTTATTCACAATGACATTTCATTTTGAATACATTAAAAACTGGAATGTTATTGTGAATACATTAAAACATGGTTTATAATTTATTCATAATGACATGTCATTTTGAATACATTAAAAACTGAAATGTCATTGTGAATACATTAAAACACGGTTTATAATATATTCAAAATGACATTTCATTTTGAATACATTAAAACATGGTTTATAATTTATTCACAATGACATTTCATTTTGAATAGATTAAAAACTGAAATGTCATTGTGAATACATTAAAAACACTGTTTATAATTTATTCACAACGACATGTCATTGTGAATACATTAAAAACACTGTTTATAATTTATTCACAATGACATTTCATTTTGAATACATTAAAAACTGAAATGTCATTGTGAATACATTAAAAAC
>JAOBRD020335245.1:0-12632 GCA_027575215.2 Hydrozoanthus sils | reverse complement strand
TAAGGGCTTTTCCAACACTTATATTCTACTGTAAATGGATAAACGTGTTTACCTGAGCTTTCAAAATAGTGCATTCAACGGGAATAGAATTCAAAACATTTGTTGTAGTCAGTCGATTATTGGCTTTAAGATATTTTTGTTAACAGGACTACAAGGATCTGGGCTCAGTGTTGAATAATCTTCCGTTTTGGTTCGAGATGGTAACAGGACTGCAAGGACCTGGACTCAGTGCTGAATAATCTTCCGTTTTGATTCGAGATGGTACGTACGTGTCTAGGGCCCATCGACCTCAAGCCCAGGGGTCAAAACTATCAATATCATACAACCAAAATATTCAGCAAACTTCCAAAGCAAAATAGTTGTAGCTTGTTGTTGTTTTCATTATTTTGCTCACATACGCCCTCCCAGGGACACTCCGAGAATAGTTCAAATCGTGTAAATACATTAACCTCGTGGCTTATGTAAAACAGTGTGCTTGCGTTCTTGTTAATGGTTTAAGGGGACCTGAACCCTAAAAATAAAATCTTTTAAGTACTACTAAAGCCATTCGTCATTGGTATTTTCCAGCTCTAAGGGCTTTTCCAACACTTATATTCTACTGTAAATGGATAAACGTGTTTACCTGAGCTTTCAAAATAGTGCATTCAGTGCGAATAGAAGTCAAAACATACGACGACAATTTTTGACGTTATCTGGTTTAGAAGGACTCCCAGCTGCTCTATCTAGCTTTTACAGTGAACTAGTGAGTTTTTTACTCAAGCACTGGGCCATCAGCCATGCAAACTTCGCCATTATCATGTGTATTTGACCGGGAAAGTGAGATTTATATCTAAAAAGCTTAAAAAGTGTTTGCAGCTTTGGCGCTAAAACAGACATTTTGTCTTTGTAAATTCTCCGCGCTAAAACGGTTTTAATTTTAAAAAAACTGATAACAAGTGTCTAAGTAGAAATCCTACGGGTCAGACTTTAATTTTGGATAATTTAAACTTTTTTGAGGAATTCACTTCTTATCAGTACGCACGTTTGCTAAAACACAGGTCTAAAGCAGCCCTAAAACTTGGGGGTTTTTAACCCTAAAAAATACCAGGTTCTTGGTTTAACACAGGATTTCTTTTTACAACCCCTAAAAAATATCGGACTGGCAATTTTAACCCCTAAAAAATTCCAGTATAGGGAGTACTCCCCCCCCCCTCCCCAACGCGGGCCACGAACGGCCGTTATGGAACTCCGAACGGGAGGGGAGTGGGGGTTCGTGGGTACGGGTCTGAAATTCTGTAGGTTTAGAGTTTTTTGTGCTTAGATTTCTGATAGCAGTTGCTCCACCAGACTTTTCGGAAGACACTAATCTTATCCGAAGTTGTTTGAGTCGAAACTGACGGTGATCAGACTAGAATCACAAATCACAACGAGCGAACATGATATAATTATCGCTTTCTACAAACACAGTTCAAGTAAAGAAAAAATTTATTTGGGGGGCAAAATGGAAATTGTTGTTCGTTATGAAATCTGAAGTTGCTGATGTTAACCTGAAGGCAAGTACAGTCGCAATCCTGTGCCACTCGGCGGAAAACCGTGTGAGCAGGGCGCCCTGCGTGTGAGTTGGCAAGGTCCTACATTGCATATGTACACATACTAGCACGGTCTATGGAGTCGGTTTAAAAAGACTAAAGGGCTGTTCTCAAACTTGTCGGTAACTCACTCGTAAACTAAGGGGAATTCAACGAAAGAATTAAAATACCTTTAGCTATCAATCAACCAATCATGTCAATTTATAATGCTTTTAAAATACTGCTAAATGAAGTACATACATACCCAACAGATTTCTTGCGTATCACCGCTGGTCTTTACAACAACACGGTAAATGGCCGATTAAGCACGATACTTTTGAGTGTTCAAAGTTCCAAAGATCTTGCAAAATCCTCATCCCTAAGTCTAGATATCGGTCAAACTGCTATTCTGTGGAGATGTGCATTCAACGAGCAAGCGAGGCAAGCTTGCTTTAATACGTTCGATTTTATATCTAGATTAGAATTTTAGATTAGAATTTTTTTTTGTCAAATGATGGTAAGAATCTTCAGATCTCGGTTTTTGCGAAGACCAAAGTTGTTAATTCTGGCCATCGGTATTTTATTTGTTTGTGCGGGCCTACTGAGAATACGAAAGCGGTTTGAACAGCTAAAAGACTCAAAATTAAACACTCATCGGAGTGGTACTGGTAACAGTTTTGGAACGACAGACCGTAAATTTCCAGTTGTTGGAAGAATTATTGGTCGCAAAGGAGTGGAGAATGAAAGAAATAGTTTAACTAAGGAAGCTTTGCAAGATTTCCAGGCCTCCCCTATAGCACTCGAAAGAAGAAATGACGAAACAACCTCATCAGTTTTGAAAGACACCAAGGATGATAACAAGGCAATTTCTGGAAGATTTGAAGAACCAGACTACCGGATTCATACATTTTATTATCCATGGTATGGTAATCCAGAACATGATGGTAAATTTGTTCACTGGAATCACGAATATCTGCCTCACTGGAATGCAGAAGTTGCAAAAAGGTACAAAAAAGGTCGACATGTGCCCCCAGATGATATTGGGGCAAATTTTTATCCTTCTTTAGGGCCCTATAGTTCTAGGGACCCACTAGTGATAGAGGACCACATGAAGCAGATTAGGACAGCTAGGATAGGGGTACTGGTAGTGTCTTGGTATCCACCTCTTAAAACTGATGGGCAAGGAATTCCTTGGGATGACCTGATAATGGAACTTCTTAATGCTGCTGCGAAACACAAGCTGAAAGTCGCATTGCACATTGAGCCATATGAAGGCCGTAATGTTCACACAGTTCATAAAGATGTTGAATACATCATCAACAGATATGGTAACCACGAAGCATTTTACAAACAGAAAACTAAAGATGGTAGGTACCTCCCAATGTTGTACATCTACGATTCATACCATACAAAGCCGCATGAATGGGCACAGCTGTTAGCCCCTACTGGCTCACACAGTGTGCGCAATACCAAATATGACTGCATTTTTATCTGTCTCATGGTTGAAATGTCACATAGAAGCTATATTGAAACTGGTGGTTTTGATGGCATTTACACCTATTTTGCAGTGGATCAGTTCACCTATGGGTCAACATGGAGGAATTGGCACCAGCTGTCTAAAATAGCAAAACAGACCAATACTTTATTTATACCAAGTGTAGGGCCAGGATATATTGACATTAATGTTCGCCCTTGGAATGCGGAGAATATGAGATCAAGGCAAAATGGAGAATATTATAGGAAAAGCTGGACTGCTGCTTTGAATGTCAACCCAGACATTATAACTGTAACATCATTTAATGAATGGCATGAAGGAACACAGATCGAAAAGGCAGTGCCAAAGTCAATTCCTGGATTAGTTTATAAAGATTATAGACCAAACAAACCTGATTTTTATCTTAAGATGACAAAAGAATTTGTTGACAAGTTTGGAAGAGATTGACATTAACTTAATAATAATGCATTTGTCAAGTATTTTAGCTAAGCTTATTGATCTGCATACATGCGTGTTCCTGTCTGTGTGTATATGGAGCAGGGGAGTAGCCCAGGGGGGTCCTGGAGTGCCAATGATCCCTTTTTTTAAGCCAAAACATGTAACATTGAGCAAAAACACGGTGCAGAGGTAAACATGACAATCAGGTAAGTACCCTCACTTTGACACAGTGTGACCCCCCCCCCCAACCCTTTGAAAAATCTTGTCTATGCCCCCGTGGAGGCAAAAGAGGAGTTTTTCAACCTGCTCTTTTTCTCTGTCTAACTGTTGTCATTTCATGGCATAAGTGCTGCATGTTCAACTTGTAATCCTTCTAGGATTGTGAGTTTAAGCTCTGGTCAGACCACTATGTGTATCCTTGAACAAGAGAAAAGAATTCAGACTTAGCTGTATCAGTGAGTACCAGTCTCTACTAGTAGCTAACCTGTGATGGATTAGTGTCCTGTCCAGGGGGACTCAAAGAATCTCATTTGCTTTATATAACAGTACCAAAACTGGAGATAAGCACCAAATTTTCAAGTAGAAGGATATAGAAACTTCCAAGGGTTCTTGAGAAGCATTCCCCCCCCCTAACAGTTTCTAAGAATTTTTCAGTTTCAGATGTTGTTCAACCCTTTCAATTCCAGTCAGTTATCTGCATCTATTCTCTCCTTACATAACACATACTAAATAGCACATTTGGTAATAAGAAAATGGAATTGGTCTACAAATTGAACTAATGATGATGAAAGGTAAAATTCTCCCAAACCAGCTGCATGAAAAATTAGGGCTCTAGTTGGGAGAATTTACCAATACTGAAATCACCACTCAGTAGCAGCCGGGTACCCAACAGAGTTAATTGGAGCTTTGTTTGTACCTTCAGTAATTTACCATTAGTCATGAATATCTTTTCAATTAAATTTTTAATGCCAATTGGATGCTTGTATAGCACTTTTATTGTAGATTGTGTTTAGTTCTTGTTGGTGGGGGGGGGGGGTGATGGAGAGGGCATAATGCATCCCCCTCCCTATGGGCCTGAATTTTGTACATAGTTCATTGTCAGTACTTATAATTAGTTAGAATAGTTTAATTTTGATGCACAGTGCATTCATCCAAAGGTTAAGGACTGACAGCAAATTTAAAAAATTTAAAAATTTGTCTGTCCAACAACTGACGTCATTAGCTGAAAAAAATAAATGTAATATTATCTTGAGAACCATAAAAGATTTTGACAGAATTTTTTCAATGCTGTTCGTTTTTCAGAAAGGTTTATCCATTGATGTAACAAAATATTTCATGTAATAGAAACTTTAAGAAAATCAGAACCATTTTTTTCTATACCATACATACCTTCGTCTTTTGTCATCCCTTGACCTTCTTGGTGATCTTGATCTGTTGCAAAAAAACCATGAAGTAAATAAAAGATTTATTAAAGAAACATAATTGATTAGAATTAAATTGGAGTATATGGTACCCGATGTACTTAACTGATGACAATCCATCATCGGAAGGCAATCAATAAATCGATATCAATCAATGAAAATTCATTAATTGATATCGATTGGTATCAGCCAATCAATGACCAATCAAAAGTCATATGAAGATCGTCCGCTAATCACATTGATTGACATCAAATGCTTTCCTGTGTGCACCTTCGTTTCTTGATTCTAGCGGCTATTTTGTAAAACAATCTTGTTACCTTTTGTGGTTTTACAAAATGTAAACTGATGACTTGTCACTCAAATAAGATAGCTGTAACAAATGCCATTGAATTTTACTCCCAACAGTAAAGATTAGTTGGCATCACGTGTACTCCAACTATCGATCATTTCTGTAATCGAATCGGGTCGAACTCTTCCAAAATTTGAGGAATGAATCTAATCAATCTTTATTTAACTCAATCTAACAATAAAATAGATTTAATAAACATGCACTCAGCTTTACGTGTATCATTAAAGGATGTTAAGACGGCACCTTTGGAACCACAGTTGAAGGTGTTTTCATTGCATCAATGGAAAGTTGGGAATTAAGGGTTCCAGCCCCAGGGGGGTACTTGATAAAAGTTTGGGTAGGGGGGTGCTGCCCAAGTTTATGATACGAGTTTTAGTTTTGTATACCCTGTTTATGATTATTGTAATAAAGTGACACTCTGTTTATGATATAAATGTACACTTGTTTAGTAAGCAAATATTCATGGCTATCAAGTCTACAAATAGTCTTTTGTGTCCAAGAACATTCCTGTCGAATACTTAACTTCTAACTTTCGTAAAGTGTCGAGTAATTATACAGCTAACCGGCTGTCACATTCTGCGGCACTGATAGCCACGTGTAACATGAGTATCCATTATTTGCAAACCGCGGTGGTTGTTGTATAAACAGTGGTTTGTTATCTTTGGAAAAGACGATGTTTATTTAGACAACTACGCCTCTGATAGAACAAAAAACCTGGCGTTGATCTTTCTCCTGAGTAAGTCTTACCAGCCAGGCTAATATCAACTGCGAAACGACATTTAACAACACAAGACTTTCATTAAAGTTCGCTTTAATTTCTTAAACCTTAAATGCTACCCTGTTTATGATAACTGGCTGGGCAAAATGCGTACCCTGTTTATGATAAGAAAGTCGAAAACCCTACCCTGTAGGGCGGCACGTCCCCGTACAGCTTTTGTATGAGAATACCCCTCCAGCATTCAAAGTGATTATCAGCTGATGCCAATTGATAAAAGGTTAGACCACATTGGCTATCGATTGGTCA
Organism: Hydrozoanthus sils; assembly: GCA_027575215.2. Classification (NCBI taxonomy): domain Eukaryota; kingdom Metazoa; phylum Cnidaria; class Anthozoa; order Zoantharia; family Hydrozoanthidae; genus Hydrozoanthus; species Hydrozoanthus sils. The sequence goes on along the minus strand of JAOBRD020335245.1, from coordinate 6,358 downwards.
TCGATTTCCAATATCAATCAATTGATTGGTATTGATTGCAATTGATTATTAATTTCATTGATTAAGTATGTCAGGACAGTAGTATACTCTAAAACAGCCAAATTAAGAAAGAAAACAAGAAACAGTTGACAGTTAATTGCTAGCAAAAAACCTCATACTCTAATATATGATACATTATAGCTAGCCCGACCCCTTCACCCTGCCCCCCTAATCTTTGCTGAAGCAAAATGTTGTTATTTTGTGTTGAAACTTAACAAAACGCTAAAACTAGCAGTTTGAAAGGCCTTTAAAAAAAACTCATGCCTCGGTCCAGGCTCCCCTCGCGCCTTTGACGCTTCCATGTATAGAGTATAATTTTTATAGTAGTCGGCAGAAAAAGGTTTCCCAGAGTTACAAAGCTGTCTAAGACCCTCTTAATAAGTTAAACATTGGCGTTAGTCTGATAAGACGTCGAATGAAGTAGAAGCTAAAATAAACAGTTATTCTAAAGATGCAGTAAAAATAATACATGTGTCGTGTGACATTTTGTACGCAAGGTAAAGTTTCACACACCTTGACCTCTTTCTGTGTTTTCTGTCTCTATCTCGGTCTCGTTTCCTATCTCTCTCTCGGGTTCGATCACGGTCTCTGTGTCTGTCACGGCTTCGTTCCTTGGAACGACTTCTTTTGCGGACGTCGCCATCCCTATCCCTGTCGCGGTCCTTGTGTCTGTCTTTTTCACGGCTTCTCTCTTTCTCCCTTTCTCTGTCTCGGCCACGTTCCTTATCAATGTCTTTCTCAAAGTCTGCCTCAGATGACATTCTGTTTTCTATATCTTTTTAATCTATTTTAGCCACTTTTTTCAGTTGTTCTTTTCAGGTTTACGTCTTTGCTGAAAGTGCTTTTCTTGTACTTTGTGCAAACTTCAGCATAGCGTCTCTCACTGATCAGCTCTACCGAAATGAGCTCTGGGATTTTTTTTAAAAGAAACCCACAAAATGGCGTCCATGCGGTCTGTACTGAAGCCTTGGCTTTTAATGATCCTCTTTCTCCTGGTTGGATTTATAATGTTTGTTACAGCATCTGATGATCCTCAAGACACATCGAATGATTTTGCTGAGTTTGAAACGGAAGGTGATGAGGATGAGGAAGAAAGTCAGGCAACAAACGAAGATGGTTTGTACAGTGTGCTAGATTTAGATTCATTATATATTAAAGTAGTTAAAGTAGTTTTCGGTTTTGTACTACCCATTCCAAAATTGTTTTTCTTACAGTTTCTAGAATAACCTTTAAAAGCGCTATAAGGGTTAAGTTTCATTGCTTGTATTTTAAGAAATAGAACGGTTTGATCGCTGTTGGGTTTTTAACTGTGATAGCATTATTAGGAAAACTTTTAAAATCAAAGTTTGTGCCACATGTCATTTGGGACATATGAATTGGAGACATGTATCATTTGCTTATTCAGAGTTGATTGGAATGCCAGCGGATTGTGTTACTATATCTGTTTTATATTATTTATTATTTGATTTTGAAATAACGGCCTTGAAAATAGTATGTATCGCTCTAGATCTAGTTAAATCAAAATGTAGCTCAGTTCACCCCAGCGAATTCTTAGTATCATTCCCTCTGTCATCAGAAATTCATTAATATGTAACTATTGCTACCCTCGAAAAATATCTCAAGTGGTAAAAAAAGAAGTTTTTTAATTTTTTTTTCTTTCTATGATGTCCAATTTTTCTGTTGATTTGGTTTATTAATGTGGGCGATGTGGGAACTCAGTCTTGTCTTTACGATTTAACAGAAAGTGAAAGGAAAATTAATGAAGTACCAATTATTTGCTTTACCAGTGTCTTCATCCCACTTTTAAAACAACCCCAGTTTTTCATCCATTATATGACCTGTAAGTTATGCTTGTTAAAAACTTCATCTTTATTTATTAAGACAAAGTTTTTAAACAGAAAATATTGAAATTTCTATTAAAATTTGATAAAAAGTGAGCATATCATATAAAGTCCAGTTCATATAAAGTATGCCATTTTTTAATTAAGTGCTCAACATTGATGCTGGCCCAAAAGAACTTTTACTTCATTTGAGCCAAATGGTGACCTGTTAGGGCTATCAACCCCATCAGTTGAAGCTCCAGAAAGGAATAGAAAACAAATTTTCTTCACGTTGGCCAGTATGTACTTTCATTCTTGAGTTTTACTGACCAGTGTTTTGTTGGGCAATTCGAACACCAGCTTGTTTATCAGCAGCTAACTTCTTACAAAACTCACACAAATTAAGATATTTTGGTAAATAAAATGAGGAAATGAGACTTAATCAAAAACAGTAAGCTACTGAAGATAATGCAATAAAATAGTTATTCTCCCACACTGATAACATGAGAAGAATGGATTGGTAGTGGTGACAGTTAGGCTTACAGTTGTTATATTGTTTTGTTAGTCAAACCAGAAGCAAAATCTGAAGGGGAAACTGAGGGAGAAAATGAGCCAGAAGAAGAAGCCACAGTTGAGGTGGGCTATATACACCAGTTAAATCTGAAAGATTGAAGTAATGTTGTCATTTCTGAATTAGAAGCTATGGATTTCAGAAAGTTAGATACTTTTGTGAGCCTATCCAAAAAAAGAATGATTCCCCAAGTATAAAGACCTCAGTATTTGTGTTGGTACAGTAAGCTTTCTTGTTCAATGATATAATATGTTTTTGTTTTTAAACCAAAGCCATTATTTTGAATGATTGTCCAAGTCATCTAACTTTTATCTCTGAATGACAATTTAGACTCCAGATGATGAAGAAGAGCTAGATCATTTTACTGATGAAGAAGAATTTGAGGTATTTTTTTAGTACTTTCTTTTAAGTCCAGTATTAATATATTTATTATGGTTTTTATCTAAATTAAAATTTTTAATTTATAAAAATGTCATATTATTAACAGTATGTAGTTTTATTATTATTAGATATATACAAAAACAGCAATAAACCTTGTAGGGTTTGGAAAGAACCATCTCACTGGCAATCAAAGTTCTGAAGACTAATATTATACAACAATAATAATGTTTTTAAAATGTGTCCAACACTAGATCAGATGATACAATACAAAATATTATTAGAGCTTGTGGAATCAGTTTTATTGGGAGAACTGAGGATAAGTTGTACGAATTGTCAGGAAGAGTAGAGTTGAGAACCTTTTTTGGTAAATTCTAATCACTATGTGGCATGAAATGGAATGATCATAATGATGATGAAAATGATGATGAAAATGATGATGACAACATTGATGATGATGATGATGATGATGATGACACTTGACAATATTCAAGTTGTCATTTTACCAACTGAAGTTATTGAAGACAGTACAACATGCACAGTTTTAAGCCTTTAGCTCATGAGATGCTGTGTTGTTCACAGGGATATAGCAAAGACAAAGCTACCAAGAACAAGCATGGTCAGCCAGACCTCAAGATAGAAAAGGTAATGAGGGTTGTTCAGTAAGAAAACCAGATTGAATAACTTCCTTTATTGAGTCCATGTCATAGCTGTACAAAACATTTGTTCTAATGAGCTTGAGAGTTGCGGAATATTTTAAAGAAGTTGCAGTATTTGTATATGAGATTATTTGGATTCAGTGTTAGAGTATGTATTTAGCAGATTGCTGTGGTATTTTTTGGTGGATCAGTTATTTTCGTTGCCCCATTTCTCTTTTTTTCAACAAGAGGTAAAGTATGAAAGGTTTCAACTTTTTGATTTAAGTTTTTTTGAACCCTGGATTTACTCTCTGTTATTATTGTTAAAACCACAACAAATCATAAGATCTTCATTTTTTAGGTTCCAATGCATTTCCGAACAAATTGGGAAGGGTTTTATCTTGAAATGTTAACACTTGCTGGACTGGCAGCATACGCCTTAAACTTCTTTGCTGGAAGAAGTAAAAACTCTAGACTTGCTACAGCATGGTAGGTCAAATTATTGTTCAAAAGATGTTTTAAATAATAACTCACACTATATCTAACTGTTCACAGGCTTAAATTCATTGCTTCGTGTGGGGCTTTTGATTGAAGCAGGCAGCTGACAAAATTCTCGGGGTATTTCATATGAGTTCACTGCCTATTTTGAGTAAAAATTTACCCCTTAACATAGAAATGATGCATAAAATGAAATGATGTGATGAGTGCGCTCACAACCCCTTTCCCCTCACAGGTGTTGAAGGCCCACTTTTTGTTGACCAACTATTTGAAAAAGCAACATTATTCTCAATGTTTTTCTAAAATTATTTTGAAGCTCAAAAGTTTTAATAATATCCAGGTTTTGGTTTTGCCTTCCTCTTTTTCATTTCAGTCTAAGACAACCTAATTTTCAAAATTTTCTGGACCCTTGACCCCCTATATGACTCACCCCTACAGCACTTCTTGTTTGATTGCACCCTCCCACAAAAAATCCTGATGTGGGGCTTCTTCCTTCTAGAACCTCAGGCTTCCAGTAGTTGACTTCTCCACTTCCTCCTATAATTTAACTGCCTACTCAATAAAGAAAATAAGAAAGAATTATAGAAACACTATTCAGTGTATTGTCAATACCTCAGTAACAACAACTCCAGAGAAATTTCTAAACAAGTTCAAACAAGTACTAACATCAGCCTAGCACGCACATGTATCCCACGGGTACCTCTTGTTATTGAAAACCTTGTTTGCATAAACCTATCAATTAATGTAATTTAATATCCTTTGAGTCAGACTAACTTGCATATTATATGTACGCTGGTGCATATTATAATTGAAGGGATTATTGTTTACAATTATGTAGGCTCAAGTCACACAAGTCACTTCTCGAGTCAAATTTTAGTATTGTTGGTAAGTAAAGCTATTAAAGAGCTGAACCCTCATTGGATCATAGCACAGATTGAAATGACTGATAATATGATACACATTTGAACGTATAAAATGTAGACAAGTTTAAAGCTGTTGCTACTCTGAGTAGGGGTTTACAATGTATTGTTTCTGTAATACATAACATTGCTTCATGTATCTTTTAAGCATGGAGTTTTTCTCTTGCTTCTGCTTGTTCATTGCTCTATTGTTTTGTTATATGTTAATTCAGGCAAGCTTTTAGAAGACAAGTTTCAACACTCTAAATACCACTTCACAGTATCTTGCTGATGAAGAATACAAAAGCACCTAAATATGTCCAAACTCCAATTAGACTTTGCTAATGACAAAATCTTAGATTAATTTAACTAGTATTTTACTTATGCCCAGCTAACAACCAATTATTTTCTATCCTGTACAAACCAGTAATTTTTTTGATAAAATAATATTGTTGAGGGTGTATTCTTAGAGTCACCTAGATTTGTAACTTATTTATTTTACGAATAAAAGTATTAAAAATATAAAATTTAGTTTCTTAAGTGTCTTCCTGATACATGTACATATCTGAGAACAAATAATTATGTTTACTTAATAACATCTCTAGGGGATGATGGTTCATCTGAGGAACCCCAACAAGGTGTGTTAGTTAAAGAGAGTGAAAGCCTGTACACCCTCTGGTGTACTGGAAGGGCAGGCTGTGATGGCATGTTAGTCGAGATTAAGGTATTTACCAGTACACACAAATTCAAACATTGTTAATAACATACTTGGCCAATTCATAAATTTAGGAACATACGTGAAACTAAGAATGAAAGATATCACTGAGGAGTTTTGGATCTAACCATTGCATGCCATTGACTTTAGTTGCAGAAACGCCATGACCTTGTCAATGTGATGACATATTTCTTCAAACCAGCAAAGGACAGCATTGTAAGTTTAATACACTATAATTTTATGTTATACTCGAACAATGATGTGCACATATATACACAGAGAGCCAAAAGTATACTAAGTACCAGCTTTTTTTTGTTGATTCCAATAAATTTATTTTTTAAGTTTTTGATAAAAAATGCAGACTGCTAATAATTATAAAATGATTCAGGGACAATGAATCTTCAATTAACAGTTGATTTTGCAATAGCTGTTATTACAATTTGGTTTGTATGTGCACAAAACCTTTTGTTTAGTGATGATATTGGGTTAATTCATACAACACCTGTTGTCTTATTTGTATGTAAAGTTAGTAGTAACAGCTTAGTAGTTTTAATAAGTTGTTTTTATGTGTCATTATCAGATATTGTTAGTTTATCGTAGTTAACTGAATAAATAATAAAACTATATTTTACATTTCTGAACGTTAAAAATTTAATTTTATAGACAGTCACTGTTCATATGAGTGAAGAGGAGATGGACAACTTTGTGTTTGCCATCGTGCCAAAAAAGACAGTCACAAAATACCAAAAAGAACTACAAGATCTGGTAAGAAAACGAACATGTTTACAGGCCCCATAGGG
>JAOBRD020335139.1:0-10871 GCA_027575215.2 Hydrozoanthus sils | reverse complement strand
CGCTAATCCCACTGTATTTTATTTAGTCTGCAGCCATGCATGCATTGCTTCTGTGCATCATGCTATTCGCAGTGGATGAGCCATTCCAGTGAATGTCCAACTGTAAGTACAGTCACTAATAAAAGCAAGTTTATTTGAAACTTCTTTCTTTCATGTTAATTATAATAATGTAGTAAACGTACATTTCCTTCTTCTACAATCATGTAAACAGTTCAAAAACAAAGTGTGTGAGTTCGTAAGACTATTTAACGCCCTTGTAAATTTGACTACTATGGTATACAGTTCTATTTTATAAACTTTATTTACAAGTATTGACCCCAAAGCAGGGCTTTTGAAACAAGCTGGTGGCCGACAGAGTTCTGCCGGCTACTTTGAGTTTCTAGAGACCAATTGCAAGTAATAGTGTTATTTTCTTTGAGAAAAATTGCATTTTCCTCTCCAAAATGCCCCAGATTGCATTTTAGAGGCTCCAAGTTTCGAAATTTTCCTGGGGGAGCATGCCTCCTGACCCCCCTATTGTAGAATACTCATAGCCTGTAGCTGCTCATTTCTCGATTGCAGCCTATGGCCCCTTGTTTATTTTACTCGGGACCTTTGCACAGATGCCTATTTTTTCCAGCAGCCGTCTAACTTCAGAACATTCTGAAAGCCCTGCCAAATGCATCAAATTCAACCAACTAGAACCCATATTTTTCATATTATCAGTTTGAGAGAATTTTGCTTTTCATATTCAGCAGTTTTCTACGTTTGATCAGTACTTTCCATTTATTTGGCTTTACTAAATGTCTTTTATTGTACGAGTTGTATATATAAGGAGAGTTAAGAAGCTAATAAACTCGCTGGAGCCAAGGGAATCAACATACTGTTAAACAGGGCTTGGCTCTAATGGTGGACCTGATAGACATTGTCCACCAAAACATAAGACCGGTCCAGTAAATTTATGGGAAACTCAATGTTGGTAGACTGGTCTGTCTACCCTGTTTAAAATTGATACTCAGCAGTGCTTTCGTTTTGTGTTTTGAAATAATTTGAGATTATAATAAAACAAAAGTGTATATTTTGGAATGAGTTTCAAGTGTGATGATTTCTGATTTTCCTTATTTTGCTATTTGGCCATTCTCATTTGTAACTTGTTTTGCCACTCCACGCTCGATCGAACCAAACAATCTTCTATTTTGATCGTGCATTTGCAATGTATTCTTGGTGCTCTTTAAATTTAATTGTAAGCAACTAGCTTGCAGTCTGACATTCTCAATGACGAGGATTTCCTAGGATTATGGGAGCTGCATAACATTATGTTGTCATTTGTCATACATGTAGCAATTTTTGCAGACGCAGTTGATAACTATTATGCTGAGTAACAAAAAGCATTGTTGCATGTTGTGATAAATTAATTTATATGGCTTTCCTAGGCCTTTTTCTGTTATGTCTATTATGGTCCACCAAAATTTCGGAAGGTCTGCCATACTTTTTCAAGGTGTTCCAGGTGTCTTCCCATTGAAAAACTTATTATTTTATAACAAGTAGAAGAAAAATGTTACCTAGAATCCACTGGTTTTCTACATCCTAAGTTTATGTAGATTTGAAGGCTACTCTGTCACTGTCAGATTTAAATATCTAATTTGTTACATGTCTTTGTTGTCATGTACCCTAAAAGTGGATCCTATGTGTAGCACTTGGTGTTGCTTTGGGTAGAAATTTAATGTACGTTTTGATCAGTACCTCCCAAAGGTTTTAATCACTAAATAATTAGGCAGTCCCCTTTTTTCTTCGTTTAGCGTCAAGTGCTTTTCCTGATTTTGGGCTGTTTGGGTCGGATTAAAAAAAAACAGCCAAAAAAATCTTTGTTATCAGGCAAGACACTGCATTTCATGTGCTAACCCAGTGGAGAAAATTTATTATTCATGTCACAAGTTTGAAGATATTTGATGCTGGTGTGGGGCTTTACAGTCAGATGTAGGGATCAATGACGAGATGGGAATGGCCTGCAATGTCCTGAATCTTGTGTGCAGGGCGCGTGCAGCTGCTGGTAAGACCCCAGTCTCCAATTGCAGAAAGATTCAAATAACAGGACGGAGAAACATATTGTAAACAGATTTCAAAATAAAGATCTCTATGTCTGGTTGGAAACTGAGTCGACATGCCATGCAATATCGACTCTCCTTCCTTGAACATTGATATATTGGACGGAAAGGAAGTTTGGTTTACTAAGATCAAATCCTTTTTAGCAATGAGGATCGTGTTAAGTTAGTGTTTACATATAGTTAGAAAATACAGAAAAGCAGTTACTGTAACAAAAAAGTTCTGGTTTCTGTTTTCCTCCCCAATGAACATAAAGCCACTTCTGTTGGAGAGTGACACTGGAAGATTAACTAGAGTTTCATTTTTATTGCCACAGAAAATATTTAAGTTAATATTGATACTGGTATTCAGTATTGAGAAATGTATCTCAGTAAGTCTGTATTTGCAAAAACTGGAAATATCTGCATGTTTCGATCAACACGATCATCTTCAAAGAAGTCAACTCTGACATGCTGTAATGAACCAAAGGCAAGTGTAAGAGAAACCGAGAAAGAAAAAACCCAACTGCCCCGAGCGGGAACCGAACCCACGACACCCCGATCACAAGGCAGGTGCCCTAACCACTGAGCTACCGAGGCAACTACAGTGGCAGAGAGAGAATTCTAACGAACCAACAAGACAAGCTGAGCAATCCCCGTCCCATTCCCCCACACTCCTCTTGGAAATGTGGATATTTCTCTTTGGCGTCGCCACAATAATTAAACCATCGGACATGTTACATGACCATAGATGTGATAAGTTATTGAAAAAACAATCGCTGTTTTTCAAATAAAGGTGAAAAATTAAAAGAAAATTTGGGTCGTTTAGATGACGCTATTAAAACGAAGAAAAAAGAGGAAGCTTATGAATGTTTTGTTTGCCTTTGACAGTGCCGCAATGTTGTTGACAGGATAAGTCGAAACCACCTTGTTAACAATCTGGTGGAAGCATTTATCAAGACTCATCCAGGTAGCTTGTGTTTTTAATGGGCCCTTTGCAGTTCGAGGTCACATGATCACACCTACCTTAAATGTATTTAAGGATACACAGGAGGGTTTTTGATATTTTGTTTTTACAAATGTCACATTTTTTTATTTTTGAATATGTGGAACTGTTCGGAAATATCTTTCGATATTCGAAAACTCCATGTTAAAATGTAATTTATTTTTCAAGTTTTAGCAAAAAACGTATTTTGGCCGGCTGAGACAAGGTTTGAAAGCGCTGACAGTGTCTGTAGAAGAGCATAGTTCCACATAGCGATTTCACCGTGGTGTTTGGCTTCTCTTCGCCACTAAGTGTACTTGTGCTCATTGCAAGCCCCTACGCAAACATGTTTTCGTCTTATCTATGAGTTTTTGTTGTTGCCGTTTTTTACTTATTTGAAGTCAATAGTTGACACTTTGCCATTTTACTAATGTCAACATGCTGCGCTCTTTCCATTTCTGGATACTATTTTTGCATGTAAAGGACTTTGAACAAGTTTCAAAGGACCTATTTACATGTAAATGATGATAGTAGTGATTATGATGTAGGGAAGATGATTGTCAACATTGTTTTGATAACAATGTTGATAATGATGATTATGGATTAGATGGTGGTAAGATAGAGATGGTGATGATAATGACGATGATGTCTGAGGTTGAAATGGTAGTGCTAGTAAAACGGTGCGAAGAAGAAACTAAGAATATTATTGATTTCGTCTTTAACTACACCAAGTTAATATAGAAAAGAAAAAAAGTTTAAACTGTCCTTCGAGCCGGATTCAAACCAGCGATGACAATGTTATTTCTACAGTCCTATGTTCTACCAACTGAGCTTTCAAAGGGCTATAAATACAAAAAATTATTGTTTAACAAATGCTAGTAGTATACTACAGTTTTCCAATAATTTCGTTACAATTAAAATTATCTTGCTTCTATTTTAGAGAAACGAAGATCAGATGACGAAATCAAAGAAATGGATGCTAAAAACAAGATAACTTCAGACATGGTAATTAATAGGACTCTTTCATCTACTTAAGATCATCCAAATAGATGACTGTTTTCATTGAATTTCTTTTTAAGCTTCAGCCCAAGAAATCCAAGCGATTATGCGATTACCGGTTTGTTGACGACTACGAAGATGATGATGATGACGATGATGAGGACTATAGTGATGATGACAGCTTAGGGAGTGATTCTTTGTAAGTGTTGGGAATAACACTCGATCTTCACTGCTCAAAGTCTCTGTTGTATTAATTAGTTTGGGGTTCTTACGGGCCCTGGAAATCCTTGAAAATCCTGGAAAATTTGTGAAGTCCATGAAACCCCCGGAAAAGCCCTGGAAATTTTTTACTAAGCCCTGTAAAATTTAAAATAATTTTATTGAAGAAGCTAAATTCGCCGACTCGAGTACTTTTTTCCTTTCCAAGAAACAATTAAGATTCTAGACTTATTTTTTGCACGTTGTTATTATATCAAGTTCATTAACTACTACAAAGCCATTGAAACAGGTAATTGTAAACATTATTTTCATTCCGGGTTGAAAAAGCCCTGGAAAACCCTTGTATTTTGAAATTCTGAAGTTGTACGAACACTGTTTGTTGTTAATTGAAATTATAGCATTTGGTGGTATTCAAGGTGTAGGGAGGCAGCCAGGTGAAGGAGGTTCAAACAGAGGGAATTTGTAACGAAGCAAAAAAGAAATGCAAGTACTCATAATATGCGAGGTTTTGACAAAACACACATTGAGTTAACTAGTAAAAATTAATAGGAAGTGTGAAAGCTTTGCCGAAAAAGGTACAAAGTTTCTTATAAAACAGATAACGAAACGAAACGAACTTTGCTTGCATTTCTTTTTACCGCTACTGTATACAAGAAATTATTACAAATATTTCAATTTTAGCAGTTATGAATTGCTTTGTTTCTGTTGCTCAGAGAGAAGTTGAAACGTCAATTGATCTTGAAAGTTGTCAGATTTGGGATGAGCTATCTCTTTTATAGCACAAATCGTTGTTTAAGATATAGACTGTTGGAAGGGTTCAATCTGTCAGACTATTTAAAGATTTATGTTATGTTTGCACAGCTTGCACTTGCAGTAGTACCCAGATTATCCGATGAAGCTGAGGAGTGAATGCTTCAATATTGCTCTGAGTGAAGAGTTTGTACGTTTGCACAATTTAAAATCATAAAAATTAAGTACCTCTTCGATCAAGTTACCTCAAGAATCTTCTTTAAGATCCAGATTTGTTTCTTTGGGTTAGCGTTTACTTTATTTAGTCCAAAATCTTTTGCCCTGTCAATGATACATAAATCCCTTCTCAAGACAAGTCGCCCATCTGGCTGTAGTATTATGTCTCTGACCCCCCCTGGACAGGACACTAGGCCATAACAGGTTACCCCCCAGCAGAAGCTGGTATACTCATTTATACAGCTGAGTCGACTGGAACAAGTCGGGTAAAGTGTTTTGCTCTTGAGGACACAACACAGTGGTCTGACCGGGCCTCAAACTCCCAACCCCAAAGTTTCGAGTCAAAGACCCTAACTACTTGGCCTTAGCGCCGCCCATGATAATTCATTGTTAGAGCTTATGGTAGATATTAAGATACAAAACTAAAGAAATTTGTGATTAAATAGTGCAGACCCTATTCATTATTGGGGGCGATTATAAAATTCTTTTGTCTGCCCTCAAAAAAAGCCCTGCTAGCCTCGTTTTGGGTAACATATATTCATTTCAAAGTTTGATTCAAGAACGAGAGTAGTAGGGCTAATTTTAATGGAGACAAAAGAATATTAAAATGGCCGCCATTTATGAATAAGGTCTATAGGAGGACCTGAAAGGTTTCTCCGGCACACTCTTCATTTCTTCTGCCATTTGAATAAATAATCGTTATGTATATGAGTATATATGTACCTACTTTTATTTAATATGCTTCTCTAAATCAGGTATTGTTGTTTTTTTCTTGGAATCAGGAGTTCAGAATCATTTCTCAACCCATTCTTTAGTGCCGATCCCCCCACATCCTTTGGTGGCTTGTTTGGGTTTTCAGCCAGGTGAGACCGACGTCATGGGTATTATGTCTCTAAGAATAAAGAGTAGTGCTTATTTTATTGTCAACAAGTGCTTCAGACCCGTCAGAACGGGGGGGGGAGCCCCGCCAATAATTACTCGTCATTCACTGTTTCAGTGTACGAATAATTTTGAATTTAACGCTGACTGTGCTTCTATGCTATGTCCACAGCCCCCCCCCCTCCCTCCGACGAGCCTCTACTTTGTCCTACTGTTTCTAAAAAGTATACTTTGCCTTTGTTTAGTTTAGTTCTTAGAGTGTTTTCTTTAATTGGAACATTCTTTGAGCTTTTGCATTTGTTTGAAGTTTTTACCAACTTTTGGAAACTTGTTTTTGGAAACTTTTTTTTTTGCTTCAGAGAAAAGCAGAAATTGTTCTTTATCAAGTGTTTTTCTAACCTTAACCTAAACTATTATGTGAAGTTAATTTTCAGAACACTACTCGCGGTATTTCGCCTGTGCCAGCTCTTTACATTAGCGATTTTATTTCAGAGCCTGAATCACTGCTACATTTTTTTCTCAGACCACCTCCCACAGTATGTCGCGAGTGCCCCTCCTACACAGGGCCAAGCACCAGTGGTACTGCCTCACTTGGATGTGCCTCTGAAGACCGTTCTTCTTCTGGGGATAAAGATAGGCCCGGCACATCAGCAGCAGCTGCCCCCTTTAGCTGCTCGTCCACCCAAACCCACATTTTGTGCCTGTGCTGCCTGAAGCCAATGCCAGACAGGCGTCATGCCGACTCCACTAGTGCCACTCCTTCAGAACCAGTGTCGCCACAAAAATGTAAGGCAGTATGTACACAATACCGGTTGAATGTTAAACCAGTCAAAACTTGCACGTTTAGGCATCTTGTTTACACGGAACCAGCTGAATGGTACAAATATTTGACTGGCTAGCCATACAAATGTTCGTCCTGCAAATTGGAGGTCAATATTATTTTTGTCTGGTACCGTCAAAAAAATGATCGGTACCGTGTAATTACTTCAGCCAGGTAAATTCTTGCACGGTAGAAGTTTTCAAGATTTATCCACACATGTTCACATGGTGATTGGCTGACAAATAGCCACGGGCTCAAACAGCCGGTCTTGTGTAAACAAGATATATTTTTGGAAAAGAAAAAATACGGTTTTGTGTAAACAGTATGTACTGTGCAAATAGATGTTTTATAATTTCTGACTTTTAACCTTTACTTCACTTTCTCCTGAAGACTTCTGGATACAGTCGAAATGTTGGGACTTTTTCCATTTATATTTTTTGTTATATGGGTATGAGTGTTTTACTGTAAAATACGCCTCATGGATTTAATACGGAAATACATCCGAGGTACGAGTGACATATTATATGTATCCTCATTAGTGGGGAGATATCGCTCACGTCGCTTTTCGCTCATTTCAAACATTCATGTCGCTATGCTTACTCGTGCAATGGCTATTTTCCACTCGAAGATAAACTTCTGTGTGCGTGTGCGCCACCATGTAACACCTATATATATAACTTTTCAGTAAACAGTGCAACAAATTTTTTATCACATTTCTGTACTGTGCAAGTTTTCAACTAGATAAAAATTTATCTTTAAGTTTACCGTGTAAAGGTAGTCTAAATTATTTTTCGTCAAGGCACGCCCATACGTTATGCCATGTTAACTTTCTATGTTGCGTTACAGGCACAGTGTGCAACCGTGCATTTTGCCACATGTACTGGGGATGTGGGAAACCCGACTGTCTTGGATGTCTAAATCAATTTAAAGGTTTGTACACCAAATCGCGATGTATCTTTGTATTTTTTAACAGGCTTGTTTCATTGTTTACCTAGTAAAAGGAAAAATCAAACTTCCACATTTAAACAAATTAAGTGGAAAATTCGAAAGAGTGTATCGTAGTTAGTATTCGGTCAAGGTTTTAGCTTAATATTTGGATACTCTCAGTGAAAGGACCCTTTTAAAACTCCAAAATTTACTGTAATTGTACTCTTGCCACCCAGCCATACAATCTTTGTAATTTAACAACTTTAGAAGCCTTGTTTCTCTCAAAGTATTTAGTGTATCGAGCTAAAACTTTTAATGATTATTAACTTTGTGCTTCTCTATTGAATTTTGGACTCATTTTGTGTCAATGTTGAATTTTGATTTATGTTAATGAGGCAAATTTAAACACTGACGTCATACTGAAATCCGCCTATAGTCGTATCTAGGTTATTTGGTTAAACCCAAGGGCGGGGTTATTGAAAGGCTGGTTAGTTTTTACCTTTGGTTATGCCAAAATTCAAGAAGTTATTTCTTCCCTAAAGAAAGATTTACGATTCTTATAAATACTGTTTAGATTGGAGAAAAGCTTTTTATTTACCCCTTCCCACTGCTCTCTTGGTCTCCCTTTTTTTATTTTGGCCGACCCCGCCTCCCCTCTTATTATTTTCACATGAAAGAGCTGAAGGGCAAGGCTCTTGGCGCTTGCTTTGCAGACTAAGGTTGCGAGGAAAAACGCCACACCTTAAACTAATTTAGACCAAGTATTGCATTTCTTTTTTCTGTCTACTTAATACGAAAACATCTGCCCACAGGCAGATTTAGGGGATGTCCTGGGCCTCCTTACTTGTCAGCACTGAATTTTTTTTCAGTCGCTTCCCGTTTTATGATTTTTTTATAAATATATAAACGTTTTCAAGCGAATTTCGATGAACTGATGGTGTAGTCATGTGCTCTATGTCTTAGCTCAGTTCAGGCAAACATTGATCTTTCAGACCCAAATTAGGCAAAGTTTTGTTTAAAGTTTTTGTTATGAATAAGTTGCTTTATAGAACCGCCTGAAGGCATTCATGAAAAGTTATATTTTTGATGGAGTTTGGGGGGAAGGGAATTGCCCCCTCCCCACCCTTCTCCCTTTTAAAAATTCCTGGATCCTGCTGCCTGATGTTTTCTCATAAAGAAAACTAGAATTTCGTGTTGAACTTAAGTATATGTTGTTACAGAATAAAGGGTGGTGAGAGCAAGTTCTCTCAATATCAAAGGGTGGACAAAAAACACTCACTGCTTCAGTTTAACTGTGTTTTTCTGTGCAGATCTGAACTTTGGTGAAAAGTGTCTGCTGAAAATACTAAACAACAATACTTATGAATCAGCAATCTTTAAGGTAAGTGATCATCGGTTTTTTTATGTGCCATTCAGGCCTAAGAACCTTGGTTTAAAAGTTTTGAAAAAATGTTTTGGAGAAACTCTCCTTCTTTAAAATCACGTTTTGCCCCGCAGGGGCTGATCATTGTCGAATGTTCTTGTATATGTTTTACAAGTTCTAAAATTTTGTTTTAGGCCATTAAAAAAATCATTATCAGTTTTTGTATTTGCCGTTCAGGCCTAAAATTAAAAATATTGGTTTAAAAATGTTATAAAAACGTTTTTGGAGATACTCTCCTTCCTCAATTGAGGAAGGTAAATGGCTAACGCCTTGTAATTACAAAGAGATCTTTGAAGCCGGGGATATTAAATGCTTCTATTTTACGTTAAATAAGTTAGTATAAAAACATAATTCAGATTTTTTTATTCATATTTCACAGTTTATATGCAAATTACAGAATTCTATTACAAAATATTTACATGTATACATATTACAAAATTGATTTACAATTATCACAAAAATCATTATGCTAATACTATATCTAGCTATAAATAGAGCGAGAATATAAAATTATAGATCATAGATAAAGTAGGACGTTTTGGAAATGTCTAGTGTCTAAATTAAGGTTTGTAGTTAGACACTAGTCATGTTTTGTCATAAGTTTCTGTAGACATTAAGACGGATGCTTTTTTTGATCAACTTATAAAATTGATAGTTTTAATCTCCGCTGTAGGAATTTTTTAACCCTTTCATCCCCGAACACCACAAATGTTGTGTTGGTAAATTCTCCCAACTAGGACCCATACTTTTTGTATAACCAGCTTAGGAGAATTTTGCTTTTACTCTTCAATTGTTAACCTTGTTTGATCAATTTCTATTTTCTCATTACGGAGTGACTTGTTTTGTATGTGTTATGTAAGGAGAAGTTAGATGTTGATAAACAGGCCTGGGCTGAAAGGGTTAAGAGACTGATTTTTTGATTGTTAGCCTTACATCGCAGTAAATGCTAAAAATGAAACTCATTTGCTCCGACAAAAGGCCAACACTCAAAAGGTAATAAGCACCTCAAAAAATTCAAAAGAAATAGATACCTACACAGTGTTTCCCACGTTTTCAAGAGCCAACGTGTCGTTGAAAGAATTTTTGTCCATAAATGAGGACATTAACAATGCGCATGCCCGGGGGGAGGTATTCCCTATAATTTGATGGTTGGTATGGCCGTTGTATTTTTTTAGGGGCTAAAATAGGGGCTAAAATAGTCAGTCGGTATTTTTAGGGGTTGTTAAAGAAAATCCGGTGTTAAACCTCGGTCTGGTATTTTTTAGGGTTGAAAAACGCGAATCTATGTGACTGCTTGCAGTCCCTTGTTTTGGCAAACGTGCGTACTGATAAGAGGTTAAGGCAAGAGTCCTTTGGCGAACATCCTATTACGCATATCAAGTTCAGAGCAACACGAGGGGACTTAGCGCCGACCCTCTTGCTATCCAGGAAAAAAAAGTCAACTTTTAATTGGTATTTTTTTAGGGTAATTTTCAAACCGTGAGGTATTATAGGGTGAAAATTTTTTACTATAACATTCTTTTGTCTACTTACAAATTCATCTGCCTATCCTCACTTTAAGTAACATGGTATTTTGTTTTCTTTGTTTAAGAT
>JAOBRD020335031.1:0-21051 GCA_027575215.2 Hydrozoanthus sils | reverse complement strand
TATGGCCAGCGCGTTTCTTGGCGCTGGCCATAAGGAACGCAGGCTCTGGGAACGAGATTGTAAATCAGTTGGGAGGGAGATCAACCTTTTGTCAACACAGGTGAAGACAAGTTCTACT
This sequence comes from Hydrozoanthus sils, assembly GCA_027575215.2. Taxonomy (NCBI): domain Eukaryota; kingdom Metazoa; phylum Cnidaria; class Anthozoa; order Zoantharia; family Hydrozoanthidae; genus Hydrozoanthus; species Hydrozoanthus sils. The sequence continues at coordinate 20,933 of JAOBRD020335031.1, read as the reverse complement.
CTGCCTCTTAAAAATGGCTTAACCAACTAAAGCCAAAAAAAATGAATCGGAAAACAAATAATGGCAAAATACAGAGAGGATAAAAGCATTTTAGAAATTATCTTTCCTTTGAATTTTAACTAGTTCCTAAAAATTAGTTGCATCAGTCGGATTCATTCCTGAAAAGGCTACAAACACTCAACCGAAAGAAAATGGAACATTAGTTGGAAGTATGATAAACCCTATCCCAATCAAGAGAACGTACTTATTTACTTGAGGCCATACAAAGCGTTCTTAGACATCAGGTGTTTGTTAACGTCTTTGTTTCTCCAAACGATCCCTAGATAACAATCAAGGGGACCCTATTGATCCTAATGTTGAAATACCAGAAAACCCGGCCACGGAAGCTTTGGAAGAGGTATTTTTAAAAACTGGTCCTTTTTGCTTTTTGAAAATTTTCAAATGTATATGTTCCTTGTAGGTTATCTTGAACCACTTCCAAAGAACTTAAGCAACACCTATGCTCAACTTTGTTTGGTATCATTTTACGTGTAGGTATTGGGTCTTGACAAGGAGTCAGACAGCAATAGTGAGTCATCCTGTTCGTCGACATGTTTCTCAACATCTGGTATTAGATTTTCTTATCATTCTTGGTGTTATATTTAGTAAATAAACACCTTCCGGCAGCAGGTATATCGCAGGATAATATCCGCGGCTGATAGATTGTCCGAAAAATGAACAATTGGCCAAGGACATTATATCCTCCGATATACCAGTGAGCCAAAAAGGGGCTTATTTATTTTATAACCCTCCCAATAATTTTTTCTTCGAAAAGACTTTGTGTACAATTACATCGATAAAAATTTCTCTCTTCTCCACACTAATTGAAGTTGGGTGGAATGTCAACTCTCAGTTTTAAGCTTAAGATATTTTACAGAACTTTAGAGATAGGTTATATTTCGTTTAGCTAAGTTTGTTATTGAAACTGTTGTTTAGCGAAAACGGACTTTTTTTTTCCTTCAAACGAGTTTACGTCGTACTTTGTCGACCATTTTGCGTTGTTTCGCACTGCCTTTAAAATCAGGCATTTTAAAAAAATCTTCGTTGTTAGACTCGGCGAAACGATTAATTTTCTTGTCTATCAATTCAAACTTGTTCAAAATTTGAAAACTAATATTGATTGCCTGGCTTAAAAATGGCCGACAAAATCGCAGGGCAGTTATAAAATTGGAAGAGGTATATTCGCTGATAACCTACTTCCGATTTTGTACCACGTGACGCGTTTTATCCAATGAGATTGCACAAAAGTTATTGGATGGGTTATAATTTCTATTCTACAACATGTTTAGTTTAAAATCTTGTCTGATGATGGTCAGTAAGCAACATGATAGAAGAAAAACACTAAGCTCAGTCTGAAGTTTAGAAACCCGACGTTCCTAGCGTTAGCCCTTCGGAGCATATTGACGAAGGGCTAACACTCAAAACGTCGCTTTCCGAGCTTTATGGCAAAGTTTATTTTTCACTGCTTAGTTGATCGATTGCTAACTCTGGTACTTCATTTTCCCAAGACGGTGACGAGTTTTCGCAGGATGAACTACGAAGTAAACAGACAGAGATACATAGCCCCAATGACAAATCAGTCACGTTATCTGGAGCAACGGTAAGCACGATTTGCACAGTTTTAGTTATCCATTAGATCGAAGTAGAATCAAGAAGTATATTGGACATTAAGGGTTCACTCTCCCCCCCCCTCTCCCTTAACGCCTGCTATCGTTTTTGCGTCTTGTAAAAGTCCGTAATACTGTAGGGTGTTCAAGGCATGTTGGCACTACTATAGCTACTGTAACAGCTAATTATCGGTTCTTTCAGTTACAGAAGACGCTTGGTTTGAACTCTCTCCCTCGGGGCCAGCTTACTGCTGGTTTTACCTGTACCAGTACAACGACGACATCATCTGGAAACTGGCTTAGGATTCACCCAGGGATGCTAGACAACGCGACTGGCGCTCCATATAGAGTCGTGTATCCGTCACAATTCACCAAGAGTACCCGTGAGAACGTCGTGGCACAAACAAATGATCTAAAGAACACGGTATACACCCTAATACCAGAAAAGCATACCCTCGACGATTGGAAAAGCCCAGGGGCAAGGTGCAGTAGCAGAAATCATAGAACGGATTTTGTATACATTATTTTTGGTACATTGTCATTTACCATCTAGTTAAGTACGTGAGTGTTGCCAAGTCAGTAAATTGCAACACATAGAAGCAGCTGTCATCGTCGGAAAACTAAATAAAGCATTCTATATTTTCTGGCCAAAACTTTCTTCAAGGTTTTATCATAGACTTGTATTTTTTTGGGGTAGAAATTTGTACAACGCGTTTGTGTTCTTTTTCTGTAACAGGTTGTTGTACTGTACTGAAACGCCAAGCGCTCTAGTTTCCCCGCCGCTTGTTGAGAGCACTGCAACAGAAGCACATCTGCCTCCACTTCCTATCGGCCATAGCCAACGCAATACTTCAGCAAACCATTGTACAACATGTACTCTTACAAAGCCGTCTTCGAGTCCAGCTGTTGCTTCCGATAAACAAGGAATAGCGTCTTGGTTAGACAACAAATCACAAGGCAGAGGTCAAACCATTCAAACTGAAAGTACCTTGAATTTTGGCCCAAAAATAGAGTTCATTACAGAGCAAATCAACAATCCTCGCACAGTATTTAGCTCACCAAGGTACAAAATGGAGTATTCAACTAAGCGTGAGATGGTCGATGCAGAGCAAACTGATCATCACAGTATCATCAAAACCGAAGAAGCATTCAACAAACCTGTCAAGACCGAAAATGTCAAAATCTCCTCAACTATTTCTGTGAAGCCTGTAGCAGTTCAAGCTCACCAGAGCAAGAATGCTAAAAATACCGAAAGTGTGTTCGACACAAAAGCTATTCAGACAGAACGAGCCACAACCCGTCCAACCGTGATACCAACCACAGATCAAGCATCTCAGACTGAGCATACTGAAACATCCCTTATACAACTTAGCAAACTAACCACTGATCAATCGATTCAAACCGAGCAGTACGCAAGATTTCAAACACAAGTTGCAGTTGAAGCATCAATTCCAACCGAACTTACCTTCGTATCTCCCAAGAAGACTAAAACAACCACGGAGTTGAAGCCAGCTGTGCATGCTGAAAACACATTTTCCATAAAAGGTAAATGCATGACAGAGAAGGGAGTGCAAACCGAGCCAAAGCCATACACCGGGATCAGTTCATTTGAAGATATGTTCCGTCAGCGAGCACGCAAGCTCCAGGAGCAGATAACTAAACTACAAAACACTTGTATTCAACAGTCAATTACTATTCAGGCCATGTCTTGATTTAAATCTCATTTATTTACTTCGCTGACGAAGTAAGACTGGTACTCTACGCCTTTTAAGTGGCCCTGCACTCTACGAGACTTTATACCATAAACTATATTACATTTTGGATCAGTCTGATGAATGCATTTAGGTTTCAAAATTATAACATTTTTAGTAAGAACACTTTTATACATTCATTATTGAGTTTTAATTCACTTACGGTTGTTTTTACATTTATCGGTGAAACACCATATATCAATTATGTTTTGTCTATAAATTTGTAAAGAACATAAAAAGAAAGATTCTAATATGTGTCTGAAATAAATCGTTGCAGTTGTGATATACTTGAGATATTTATCGACCATTTCTATGAATAAGAAAGCCCTCAAAGAGGTCTAATATTATCATTTTTTAATTTATCTATTGAGACCACGAGAAAATTTGTGGTGGGTTATAATACTTCATTTCAAAATTTACCACGTCAAGCTCCAATCAAAGACTATATGAATTTGAATTGAAAAGATTCTTTCTAAGAGTTAATTAGTCCTCAATCCTTCAATTTCAAACTACATAAGAGTTCTGATAAATACTTGAAGACGGCATTGGAGCTCTGCTTTGGTTTCACGGTCATAAATAACTAATCACCTGCTCTACGTAGAAAATCACAATGGTAATTGTACAAATATTAAGTAGAAAACATTTTACACGTTACATATACAGATTATCGCAGTGACCATTGTGGTAAGACCGAAACTCGCTTTAATTAAAATCTATCAAATCTCACCTCGACATTCGACCCGTTTATCTATCATAGTTCTATAAAACTTGAGCTCATACCCGAAATAACTTCTAGTCCAGGCTTCGAGATTACATTACAGTGAAACCTCTCTTTTATCATTAGATTTTCAAAAACAGATCGAAAATATACAAACATAGTTTTCTAGTTCTTTTGTGCATTTGTATACAAACATGGGCCGAACTTTAACAAACTCTCGATATAACGAACAAAATTGTCCGGTCCCCTGGCACTTCGCTTTCTAGCTTTGTGGAAAAAAAAAACAAGTGAATTGACAGATCTACAATTATTTTAGGACTGAAAAACTTAATTAGACTCTAATAGCTAATTCAATTACGTCGGGAATTCTACCTTTGAAACAATGTCTCTATCTCTTCAAGTGTCTTTCCTCTCGTTTCTGGTACCATTACGTAAGAGAACACCCATCCTACTGTTGATATGCCAGCATAGAACCAGAAAGCCCCAGGCCTTGTCAGCCACTCCGTCATACTAAGAAAAGTCAGTGACACGAACAGGTTGCAGATCCAGTTCACAGCAGTAGCACAGGCATTACCACTACTTCGAGCCCACAGCGGATATATTTCCGAGTTGATCGTCCACGGCATCGGGCCCATACCTGGCGCGAATGTTGCAATATATAAACACAAAGCGACTACAGCCAGCCATGCATACTTGTAAGGGCAAGCCTCGTGCGCCCATTGAAATCTACCCGTAACCATTTTGTTTGCTGAGCATCGGCCATATGCTGCATATTGTCCATCTGTGTCATTACTAAACACGCACGATCCATTAAAAATATTGTGAAATGAATCTTCTACATAGCAAAAGCCACAGGCTCGCTTTGCAGTACATTTGAGGCATCTGTTAAACGATGTACATGAATCTTTTATGTTAGGGCTTTCTTTGTATGTTACACGTGCATCATTTACTTCAGCCATATAAAACGAGCAACCTAGTAAAAGTAGACTGCCAATTACCCCTGCCAGACTGCCTAGAAGTAACTTTCGACGACCAGCACGATCAACGAGAAATAATCCAACAAAAGTGAAAGCAAAATTTCCTAGAGCTATAACTGCTGCAAGCCAGATGGCTTCCTTCTTGTCTGATATCCCTGCCATGTTAATTATTGTGGCACTGTAATACCTGCAAGTTTAAAAACGTGTTTCAAAATAAACGATTCTTTAAACTGAGAAAAAAAAACAAAAAAAAACAAGCAATGCAGTGTTAATAAATTGGTTTAAATTCTATTGAAGCTCTTTTTTAGATTACTTTACGGTAAAGATCTCTTAGAAGTAAATCTTCATCATTTCCATATTTCCATACTTTTGACGCACAACCAGAGGGGGAGGGGGGGAGGGATCATTCGTTTAAAATCAAGTTTTCACCATCTGTAGAAAATCAAAATGATTATTTCATACATGAACATGACCTTAAAATACTTTTGTGGTTTTAAAGAAACTGTAAGGAAACTTAAAGTAGATCATTTCAGGAAAACTAAATGAAATGAAATAGTATTAGCACTGTTTAAACACTAGAAAGAACATAACTTTAGACCAGATATTGATCACTGAAGTTACACTGGCTGCTTTTTTTTAAACATGTGGTGCATTAGGAGGGATGGAGCAAGGAGGAGGGGCAGGGGGGGGGGCAAATAGAGAACAGACCACGCCAAGAAACTTACATAACAGTGTTAATTCCAGCCAACTGTTGTGTAGCTTGCAGTACACACCCTACAAGTAGTGCTCGCCTTGTTGATGGGGTTTTAAGCATTCGCATCACGACTCCACTCTCTTGTACTGAAGTGGAGCAAAACAAACTCATATATACATCTACACAAGGTTAAAAAACTAAAACTACATACTACCGGTATGACAGTTTATGTATGTAAAAAGTTAGGAGAGTGTCTGTACAAGTGTCAACTAAGTGCAAAACAATAGGGAGAGCCAACCTATTACAGAAGCTGATTGTGCAGGCATCTATATTTTATGGGGAAGGTCTTGATTGAAAGAGTGACAGATTATGAGAGAAAAATGCACATTTTTGAGAGTCACAAACTATAATAAAAGTCACATAAATTTACTGCAAAACTGTTTCCAATGTCATGATTGGATGGGTGGTAACGCACAAAAATGAATTGAAGTGATTATCATTAACTATAGTTAAAAATTTTGCCAAACTTCTGTTTCTTAGTTCACAATTACAGCATCTAATGCATGGTGAATGTATACTGAACCAAGCTTGGAGTATGTTTAAAACCTAAAATAGACAAAATGAGATATTACAAACACAATACCTTGAGCAAGTCTTTCCTCCTCTTCACAGCTTTCTTTCACACTCTGCAATTCATCGTCGACATCATCAGTTCCCCTGATCCTGACTAGAATGCCTCTGGCTTTCTCAATAAGCCCTTTGTTTATGAGCCAGCGAGGGCTTTCAGGCAAGATTAGGCAGCCAAAGAACATGATCACAGATGGAACACCTGCTAGACCTAGCATATACCTATAGCAATGGAGATAAAAACTTATAAATTAACTAGCATGAATCTTTATTCTCCTTAAAAGACAGAATTATTTACTCTTCTAATGTAATTTATATATGCAGTCAAACCTGTCTAAGACAGAAACTTTCGGAACCAGCCTTAACTGTCCATTTTAGAGAATAACCATCTTATAGAGACTTAAAATACAGTACTTAAATGACTGAGAAAATGCACGGCAGGGACCAAGATTTGGTGTCTGTTTTATAGAGGTGTCCGTCTTATATGGGTGTGTCTTGAGAGGTTTGGCTGTATGAGGAAAAATGTGAAACCTGCCAGAAGCACTACATTGGCAAAACGTCTTGAAATTTTTCCATTCACAATGAAGAACATGAACACAAATCTATCATTGTTATTGAACCATCATGCCATCTACACACCAACCTAGACCACCATTTCATTTGAAAAATTCTTGACAACTGCAAATCTTGAAGAATTAGAAGAACAAAAGAAACTCTCCTCATTGGCTGTCACCAACCATCCCTTAACAAACAAGTTTCTGCCTTCCTTTTGCTACTTTATCCCAAAATAATTACTCAAGTCTCAACTTTAGCAATTTGCAATTATAAATTCTTCTGCCTCCAGCTCATTATTTCAATGTTTACAACCTACACTTTGCATTTAATAGCCTGGTGATGATCAAAATGATTGAAAATGTTTGCTAATAATTTAATAAGTATCAAAAAAAATCAAACATTGTAACATATAGTATTACTCATACCTATACTTTTATCCATTTTATGATAATTAATTTATTGGCAAAGATTGACTCGAATTCAAACTACCTACAGTATAGAATAAAAAGAACAAATATACTTTCACTCTCACTATACATAAAATATTTCTTCTCAAGTTAAAATTAAAATAATAATTTAAAAATTTACAATATATAAAGTTTTCAAATGCTACAAAGTTTCAGGCAATTATCAGGTACAAAAAATACTTCATCAGGTTACCTGATGATCGCCTAATGCCTGAACTTTAAAAAAGTAGCATTTTAAAACTTTTTATATTTTATATATTTTTACATTAAAAAAGTACATTTAATTTTTAAAACCACTCTCATAGAAGCTATTTATTGATGGGTCTAGTGCAAAAATGACGTGACTTTTGATAAAGTTCTCATTTCTCCCTTTATTATTTCTATTATCTCTTCAGAATCATTTGGCAAATTTATTATGTCATACTAAGTCACTTATGTTGTTTTTGCACTAGACCCTTCAAGTTTTAGTCTACAAAACAGCTATTAGTTTAAAAGTATTAGTCGATGGTACTCCAAACTGGTTAGTAGATCTAAGCTGGCACCTGGTAGTTCTTATCCAATTTTGAAAGAATTTACAGTTTTCTTTTTAAAATTTTGTTTCTCTTATTAAATGTGGGGTTTGCACTTGCCTTGAAAGTCTTTGAATCTCAAAATAAAAGTTCAAGGCCTTGAAAGATTTTGAAAATTGCAGTCAGTACTGGAAAGAATTTCATCCAACTTAGATTCTAGAGTGTCTTATGTGAAAATATGTGCTACTGGTAAAAAACAAATAAAAACGACCAAAACACCTGTTCAAACATCGATTGAACACCCCATGTACATCATATACATTCTTGGTTATATTCATTGCTCTTATTGGTTGATTTTCTGGAATGTTAAGTTTTGTATTATTCGCTCTTTCTGTGAAAAGCCATGTGCTTCAATTTTGCAGTGTGTAGAGCCCTTGAAAAATGGAAAATATGTCCTTGAAAGTCCTTGAATTTTTAGTCCAAAAAGGGTATGAACCCTGTAAATGGTAGTTTAGTAAGGGATGCTAGATGCAAATCTGCCTAGAAAGAACACTTACCTCCATCCATTCCTAACATCACTGAAGAGTCCATCAATGACTGCAGCTACAAATTGTCCACCTGTAATGAACATGTTATTAAAAGTCACCAACCGACCTCTCATATGAGGTGGAGCTGATTCAGCAACATATATTGGCACTGTCATTGATGCACTTCCTGTTGAAAAAAATCATACTGTTTTACGAGTCGTACAATAGTTATAAAAGAACACTTAAATTTCATATATCTAAAAAAGGTTGCTATTTTAATGGTTGGAATGATACTCCTAAAAATCATCCAGTTGTCAGCTTAAAGGGGCTGTTCCATGCATCGGAGTACTGGGTTCTAACTTGTTGATGGCTTGTTGACACTTGATTTCGTGTTGGGTGAACAAGTTTTCAAGTTTAAGCGGAGGAATAACAAGCGGTCGCCAAGCAAATATAGTTGTCTTTTTTTGCATCAAAATCTTTGTTTTGGCTTCCGTTTTATAAAAAAGGACAAGCAACAAACAGTTCCAGTCGTCATTTTTTAAACTTTTTTGTTCTCGCTGTTGGTGAACTCATTTGTGGCGGTCATGAGATCCACAACCGTTGACTGATAACCAGTTTATATCAGCATTTTCTAAACTGATTTCACTTGCAGAAATTGCTGCTTGAACTTCTAAACTCGACTGATTCTGGGGAATAGAAAGAACAAACACATGGAACATCGACAAAGTCAACATTTGAAAATTACAAATTAATAACAGTTGGACACAGAAATCCAGACTTGCTCTCAACTGTCAATTTTATTAGTTACCTTGTTTTACACTGTTACATCAGCTGCTCAATATATATAATTAACTGACACATCGAAACCATTATTGCAATAGGTTTTGTTATTTGGCAAATAGCTAAACTACAGAAGGTATAGAACGTCAAACCAGACCAGTTCGGTTTTGTTTTGATGAAATACAAAAAAATTAAAAGCAGTTGCTTTTGTTTGTAAAACGCAGGACTGACAATTCATTTCAACTTTACAGTTTCACCATTCCGGAAAAACAGTCTGGGCTGCAGCAAGCGTCCCTTGAAAGTATAACCATGAAGCAAAATTCATGGCAAAATAATTCTTCTCACCTTTGAATCTTGATCGTTATCTTGAGAGAAAAAGTATGCAGCAAATGCAGAAAAGGAGGCAAACTGCCCAGATATCTTCCATTTCTTCCATAAACTGTGGACATTAATCGTGATCTTCAGGTAAACGCATTCTCAGTCTTGAACCCAAACGAAGAGTTTATAAGCTTAGATTTATTCATATTGTGGACTATTTTAGGTGCTCATTGCTGCTTCGAAATCTGCCATGAATTTAAGTTGACATGGTCGTAAGCCTGAACTCATGATCGCCACAAATGAATTCACCAATAGCCAGAACGAAAAGATTAAAAAAAATGACAACTGATAGAGTGTAGCTTATCCTTTTTTTATAAAACGGAAGCCAAAATGATGATTTCGATGCAAAAGAAGACGACTACACTTGCTCGGCAACCACTTGTTATTTCTCCGCTTAAACTTGAAAACTTGTTCACCCAACACAAAATTAAGTGTCAACAAGCCATCAACAAATTAGAACCCAGTACTCCGAAGTGTGGAACAGCCCCTTTAACTGCAGAACACCCTACCACATGTATGTATTGGTGTAGCCTGTGGCTACAGCTATGCAGTGGCTATGATATCTGGATGCCAAAAAAGGAATTACTTTAAGTACTATAGTTTGAAGATATTTTTCACCATGTAGCCATATAGCCACTACACAAAAATATTTTGTTCTATTATAAAAAACATGTATACTTTATTTTTCACCATGTAGCCAGCTATGCAGGACACGTTTGATGTGATAGGGTATTAAGCACTTACTCCCAATTGTTGCATCTGATTCTGGTTAGATGGGAACATTTTAGCTGTAAAATTCTAGCCCTCATTCATTCATTCTCCTGATGATGGCTAGCAGTGCACAGCCAAATAATTGTAGAACCATTTGGATAATTTTCATAAGTAACAATAACTGTAACAATAAAAAAAATTAAATAACTAAATGATAAATCAAACTAATTTTAAATACTCAAACCAGCATTCTGGAAGTTATGTGCAGAAAAACCTGCCACTACGGTAATTTATTACTGCACATTCCTCGTTCTATAAAAATAGATGCGCATTACAATCAAGAACAAAAGATGGTACTAGGTCGTAAATAACATTTTGGCCAGAGAACGATGTTTTGACCCGGTTACTGATAATAACAAAAACATAGAGACAATAACAAACACATTAAGAATTTCGTTCATGAATATTTTTAAAACATGCTTAAATCAAATTCAAATTTTACGAGGATTTTACAGTTAAATTAAAGAGCCGATTGCCAAACAGTACTGATTTTCGGGTCGGTTTGTACAAACAGTTAAGTGCAAACTCCTATGAAATCTTACCAACACCGAGCCCAACTATCATGCGGCCAATCAAAAGAACCGATTTGCTAGTAGCAACTGCCATGACTACTGCTCCCGCAGTGAAAACGGTGGAAGCGAATAGCAAAATTGGTTTTCGGCCAAGGTAGTCATTAAAAATTCCTCCAATAATGGAACCCAAAATGGCCGTTCCGATTGTAACGCTAACCACAAGCTCTTGCCACACTGTACTGAGTTGAAACTCGTCTCTCACAAGAATCATTGCTCCTGAGACCACACCGGTGTCGTAACCGAAAAGGAAACCTCCTATCGCTGCGAAGCAAGTCAAGACGTAAACGAAGGCAGGAGTCTTTGAGCACGCACTCCATCCTTGGGGTTGCTGAACTGTATGAGATGGTAATAAACTTTCTTTTTCTGTGGGTGATGGAGTTTGGGTTTCTGTGTCGTAAGGCTGTCGTAATTGTTCAGTTTTTTGCAGGTTATTTGCGTCCATAGTAAAGAAAATATAAACACTTTCAACCGGGCTCACGAGCTCATCACAGGTATTGACCGCGGTGGTATGGGTCGAACCAAGTTAGCCAGCTTCACCACAGGCGGCCCAGGCACAAAATCAGTGTGGACTATTAAACAAATACAGTATTTGTATGGAACCACGAGCAGAGTAAATTTCTGATGTTGTTTTTGGTAATTTGTTGATCCTTTCTAGCTAGTTTTTTAGGTTTCTAAACGATCTTGGTGCCTTATGGGTCAACCTATAAGAGAAATTATGCAAGTCTTCTCTTGCAGGTGAATCCAGAGGGCACCAAAATCGTTTAGAAACCTAAAAAGACAAATTTTCGGCTTTATTGAAAAGCCTTCATCAGGACAAGTGATGAGTTGTCCTGATGAAGGCTTTTTAATAAAGCCGAAAATTTGGCAAGTTAAGGAACAATTGTGTTTTAGTTAGTTTATTGTTCATTTATATATGTTATATAAATGTATATAGTTAGGTGCACAAAACTAACAAAGCTTTTTAATCCACGTGTACACTCAGGGCGGAGCCTCTTAATGCGGCCGGAAACGGTGATTCTGGACAGTTGCACTCGTTAGTTTTGTCCGGCCCTAAAGATGATATGAGAAAATCAGTGAAGCCTTCCCCTACCTAAGGCCCCAACCCATCCCCGTCGGTCCCTCATCCTAAAATGAAAGTTCGTAAATCTCTGCACGGACCCAATTCGTCAACTTTAATTTTTTGTGGCAAACTGAAACTCAAAAGAGGGAAGAAAACTGACTCACCTATCCCAAGGCCAACAACCAAGCGTCCAAATAATAAGCCTTCCTTGTCCATCGATACTGACATTATTGCATTTCCAGCGATAAAATAAACAGCGGATATAATCAATACAGGTCTTCGACCAGCGGAATCGTTCAAAATGCCTCCTAAAGCTGCACCAAACACGGCTGTCAGAACAGTTGCACTGACGATACATTCTTGCCAAAAAACACTGAGTTTAAAGACATCTTTTATTACCAGAAGAGCGCCTGAGATAACTCCTGTGTCGTAGCCAAATAGAAATCCGCCAGTTGCTGCGAACAGTGTGAGCATGTACAAAAAGCTAAGAGACCTTCCATCCGGCTCTAGCTGTTCGTCATAGTCTTTCTCGGGAATGTATTGCGGGCATCGAGGAACCAGCAGATACTCCTTCGCTTCTTTGACGTTCATTACTGTAGGAACGAAACAGAACAGACAGACACTTAGCTTTCCAACGCTCTAGTGTTTGATGGAGTCGGTGTTTCCAAGACCAACCTCACAGTCTGTGAGCCAAACCCATCTGAGATTTCATAAAGACTAGAAAAACGTTCCGCTGTCTTATTTTAAAACGTCATATTCATATTCTTTTGTTAAAAATAATGTACTAAGGTAAGTTCACATTCCATAACTTTCACTCCCTCTCCAAACTCTGGTTTTTATATAGTTACTCACTAAATTCACTAAGTGTGGTGAATACTACTGAGTTCTCGTGCTTGCAAACTAAAGTACCATACTACTGTCCGACTTGAATGTTCTCTTTCTGCTACAATGTGCCACAAAATATTTAAACGGAAAGACGAAATGAAAACGCTGGACAATTTTTTTAAAGAATTGCACAAAATTTTGTAAATAGTAGAGAAACGGCAAAACTTATAAATTAAAAACGGGTACCTGCCGAACAATCTTTGAACTTTGATCTACCAGAACTCTACAAACACCTGCAGTACTCTTAAGTGCCGAGTAATGATGAAAAAAAAATCTATAACAGCTCAGGAAGTTTAAACACAGCAGATATGCAATTTACTAAAGAAACATGCGGCAAAAATCAAATGAATCTTAAATATAAATCAACACAGCAAGCGTTATTAAACTTTAATTCTGGTTGTTATTATTTTAAATTCTATTTAAGTTTTGTTTCGTTTTAGCTTATATGTTTTTGGCTATTTGTATTACTTTTGTTAACTTTATTGAAGTTCCACATTCCTGATCCCACAGTCCTATTGTGATATAACTGAAATGAGAAAGAGGATGTTTTGGGGGACTGGCCCGAGTTATTTCCTTGTCTTTGCGACCCGGCCAGCTGGAAAACAAAATGGAGGCACGAGAAGGTCCAAGTGAGTACATATATCGGCCCATATAAACCTTACTCTTAACCTTCGCCGTTTCCATATCTTCGCTTTTTCGGGAGGGGGATTTGGTTTGGAAATACCTTTTATTTTTAAATGTTTCATGGTAAAAAAGGTATGCCCTAACGTCCCTAACCAATCGTCTGTGTCATTTGCTACATCATATATACACGTTTTACTGTATATTACGTCTATCTTAAAGTTTATGATTGTTGTCTCAAGATGTGTGTATGATTTGAAAATGAGACAATCGAGTTATCCCACAAATCGATTCGTGGTTATCATGTTGATAGCATTGGTACTGAATCATTAATTGTAGTCGGTCGGTCGGTAGTCATTTGAAATAGTCTAGATTGTGATTTTGAGGTTGTAGAATTATAGTAGTTGTGATTCTGGCTTTCAATAATTATTATATTATTTTTATTACTTAAGTGACTCTTCCAATTTAATTATAGTTACTTTTGAATTGAAGTTTTCACTTTCTGTATATTGTGTTTGTATATTGAGTTATTTGAAATTAGGTACTAAGTTCAAGATCGACACACCTAGCTAAGTTAGTTAGGATCGAAAATATGACCCACACGTATCTTTAATAGTTTCGAGTTGACATGTACTGTACGTTCAGTAAAGATTGGGTTTTTCCGCTTACAAAAATTTTCAAAACTAAATAACAATTCTTATTTAATATCTTTTAACATTCATCCATGTGGGTCCTGTATGTAGTCATGCATTCTTTTAATTGTCAAAGGTTGTAAACTTGTATTTCAAAATCATCAATCAGAGAGCGTGTTTATATTTGTGATTTTTTTGCCTGGTTTGCAACATTTTAGCTCACAAATTAACCCTAGAAGGTATGGGGGGGGGGGGTCATTTTACCCCCACCCCTGATCTTTTTGGGATGAAAAACTTGCTATTTTACTGACTGCCAAAAGCTTCTACACAACTGTTCTTTGATTAATAACACATCTTTTGAACCTAATTTGATGATGTCATCACAGGAAACCACAAAACTTGCCATTTGCTTTCAGAAATGGTGTTCTGCCTGAAAAAAAAGACTGGAACTTTATTATTTTTTGCCTATCTTACAAATTCAGTAGTTTTTCTGAGAAATGTCATGCTTTTAATTATTAATTGTTGTTTTAGAACTTTTTGAAACAAATTACAAAATCTGAAACTTGGGCTGATGGCTGCCATTTTGTATTTTTGGAAGTCATTGCCATGGCAACATAATTGACTTTTTTAATTACAAGATGAGTTAGTTGATCATGTGTAACTACTTTGCCAAGTGAAATGTTATTAAGTATTCTTAAATGTTTGCAACATTTTGGTGTCAACAGTTTTGACATTTCTTTGCTGTTATTACCATGGAAACTAATTAGAGATCATATAGCATAAATTAGTTGAATGATAATTGAACACTAATATATATTAATTACAAGTGCAAAGTTCTTACATCGATTTTATATCGGTTAGATGAATATCATTGAAAAACACCAATTTTATACTTGGTAAGGGTGTTTCTATGTGTCTATGCTTAATTGGAAGTACAAGTGACTCTTATTACACATACCAAGTTTCAAGGCAATTGTCTTCGTGCCCTTGCCTTTGTGTAACTTTTTTATCTTCATGCGTTCTAGGGTTAAAATGGTGTCATATAAAAATATATTATTTATTGACATCAACAATATGTCAAATATTATTTTTTTAATGTTTATTATAGAACTATGGTAACGATTGATTTTTTTATATGATGAATAGGCATGGAATATGACAATAATTCATTCTCAAAGTTTAAAAACTACCAAAAAGCAAAATATTTTCCTTTTATTTAGAAGCCTTAAACTAAGATTGACATCATGTGACAGTTTTTTTAGTTCACAAACTGTATATAACTGTTATGTGTTTACAGATCGAACTCTATATCCAAGGTCTTATCCGACCATCTCAAATGTACCTACAATAATTGTCCTGGTGGGGCTGCCAGCACGAGGAAAAACTTATATCTCAAAAAAACTGTCAAGGTATCTCAACTGGATTGGTGTCAACACCAAAGGTTAGTGAATGTAGTTTTGTGGTAAATATATAGGATAAAGGTTGGTATAATAGTGATTTGTATTAATTTAAACAAGCAGGTGAAAAGCACTTTTTGCGCACTGTGATTGGTTCATCAAACCATGAATATCCTGTGCTGTTCACCTCAGTCATTCATCCACGAAAAATGGCTTCCCATTTTGCTTCAGTTTCGGAATAAGAAGTTCTTAAAATAAATGATAAGAAAAAACCCCACAAACACAAAAAAAGTGACACATTTTAGTGTTTCAGTGTTTAATGGTAATTTTTCTTCGCTCAATATCAACAGCAGAGCTTTCATTGTTTACTAGCTGGCAATCGACATTTAAAGTTTGTTTACAAACTTTTCTGTTCATTCATGGCCATGTTAACACAAAGAAAATTTAAAATTTTAACAAAAGAAAATACATTTTGCAGCATGGTTTGAACAATAAAAAAGAATTCAGTTGTAACAGGTGAACTGAACAAGTGTCTCGAGAAATTTTACGTGTCAGCAAGAAAACAAGATGGCAGACATTGTACAAAGAAGTTTTTCACCTCAGTTCGTGAGTTGTTTAATTGAATTTTTTGAAATAAATTATAATTTTAAAAAGTGCTATTCACCTGGTAGTTTAATACTAAAATTTGCAGCTCGGTAAATATCCATCACTAGGCACTTCGGGGGATAATTTTTAATTAAAAGTATAATTATATTACATTAAGTTAAAATCATGTTCAAAAATTTTTATACATAAATGCAAATCTGATCAGTTTAAAAATATTTTACACATTTTTTTTGACCAAGTCTGGTCTTCATCAGCTACATGTTTGGGAGTATACTGTAAATACACTGAAGTTATCCACAAGTGACATGTGAAATACAAAGCTACTATAAGGAAATACTGTAAACACTCTAATAAGCCCCTTCTCTAATAAGCCCCCCATCTAGAGCTCCAAGTTCTTATTAATCCCCCCTCTCTTACAAGCCCTCCCCCCCCAATCCCAGGCAAAAGAGCTAAAGACCATAAGATGTATTGTTGTATAGATCTGTTTCAGTTTTGGAATAGTGCCAGAAATAATATAACACAGGCACTAGTTACTATTAAATCTGTTTGGTGGCTGGATTTTATGGTGTGTTTCTGTCTTTAGCTATACAGGCTCATAATAATGGCTGGTCAATGGACAATGTCCAGTCAGAATCAAGCATTGTCCGAACAAATCTGTGAATGACCGGACATGTTGTTTGGTCATTTGCACTTTAAAAGGAAATTTTCAATTTTCAGACATTGACAATCATGATAGAAACTATTCAATCTTATCATGTTCCCGAAAAGAAAATGATACCAATGGTACCAATAAAACTAGACAGACTTTTGGTTGAGACAGTTGCAAAATTTCCATTTGTCAGTCATGACCAGTAATCAGTGGTGAAAGGTTTACAGATCCTGTAACTTGCAAAATGTAGTCCCTCTTGCAACTAGTTGAGATGGGTTAAATTTGCCCAGCCAAAAATGCGTATGTCCAAGCAAAATCATGTTTGACTGGACAGTGTATCTGGCGCCTGCCCGGCAGTTATTTTGAGCTCTGAGCTACTGGCAATCTTTAAAGGGCCCCCTGTTTGGAAGGTCTAAAAGTAAATAAGCTGGGGCAATATAAATTACAGTCTCTTTAAAAGTGTTCAGTGTGACATGCAAATGGCAGAAAGTAAACAAGCAAAATTATTTGCTGGCAACTTAACAGAAAGTTATAATTCTAAAAAGAGTCAAATAATTTATTTTGTCTCCACTACATGACAAATAACACAGTAGTGTAAACCAAATAAGTTTATTTTGGGAAGCCTGCTGAGAACCAACCCGAGACATACACTGCCTGAGGCATACAAACATACATACATTTGTAACCTATATACCATATAGTTCTGATATACATTCAAAACTTTACACATTCAAAAGTAGGTAGGGGAAAAATATGACATGAAATCTGGGTAGGAACCGAGGCCCAAACTAAGAGCAGTTATAGCAGCCCATCCTATGAGGCTTTACAGTTAAAAAATTAAATTTTCAAACCAAAACAAATTTGGCATCAGCCAAAGGTGCCAGGTTGGTTCCAAGGCTTAGACGAACAGCACATGCTATACTCTCCCTTATATACCACTACATCATTACCCATGATGCTCGGGCCTAAGGCCCACCCCTTACTGTATCTCGTGCCATCAAAATATTTATTTTTGCCTTCGCACACTCATTCCTCAAAAATACCGTTTTAGTTTTCAACCTTGGGGAATACAGGAGACAAATTGCTGGAACACATTGCAAGCATTCATTCTTTGATCCCAACAATCCAGATGGTATGAACATCAGAGAGTGAGTACAGAATGCCCATGTTATGTAGTTGTAAATGTACTTGTAAACTGATTCTCCCATGAAATGTTTATAAATGATAAGTTTTGAGTTTTAAGACTCAGCTGGTTCTGTCATTGAGGCCTGGCAGTAAACTGTGGGTCAGATCTAGGCTTTTAGTGAAGGAAGTTAAAATGTCTCCATTGGATTCAACTTTTTAGTTTTCAATAGATTAATTCAATGGTAAATATCATGTTGCGTTAGAAAATAATCGACATGTTTTGTTAAAAAATGTTTACTCACCTCAAGTCCACTCTATACGGCTTAATTCAGGACTGTACTAAAAAAAAGCCAAATCCTTTCTTGAGCCTACTGGCCAATGGCCATTAGGTCAGCGCTTATCTCTGGTTCCCATAGTGTTAAATGGATGAGAGTCATTTACTCCCCCAGGACAGGACACTAATCTGTCACAGGTTAGCTCCCAGCAGAACTGGTACTCATTTATACATCTGAGTTGACTGGAACAAAGTCGGGTAAAGTGTCTTGTGCAAGGACACAACACAGTGGTCTGGCTGGGGCTCAACCTCACGACCTTAGGATTACTAGCTGAACATGCTAACCGCCCAGCCACTGCTCTGCCGACGGACTGTACATGATTATTAAATTTTGACATTTACCACTCTTGTTGACAGTCAATTGGCTACTTTATTAGCAATAAATAAAATATATTCCTAACAAATTAAATAACTTTAATTTGTTTTTCACCTTTTTACAGTCTTACTGTACATGTGTGTGGATATCTGACTCTTGTACAATGCAAGAGGCACCTTTTTGGAATAAGTAGAAGTGGAAATTTTTTAAGATACAGATTTATACTATTATTGGTTTCTTAAGAATTTTCTACTCTACACTACATTATTTTGTCCTGTACTATACTTTCCAAACTGATACAGATTTATACTATTATTGGTTTCTTAAGAATTTTCTACTCTATACTATTATTTTGTCCTGTACTATATATTATTTTGCCCTGTACTAGCTATTATTAACTTTGGAAGATTTTTCCACCTGTACCATTTTTCCATTCTGTACTATTATTCAGAAATCCAGAGTAGGGTGCATCTGGATTAGGGAATTTACCCATCAGTCCAGCAACAACTATGTAGATGCAATCCCTAAACTACAGTAGCTGGGGCTAAAATTCTAAAAAGCTTATGGTTCATGAAGTTTACCAACATTATTTTATTGGGCTAAAAGAAAGAAGCTTGCATTGTTGCCAAGGACTTGCTGTATTTCATCTACTGAAACAGTAGAATTTTGGAATGGTTAGAAAACTGTGACCTTGATGGTTTCTAATCTTAATAAACTACTGGTGCTTAGTTGTTTAATTATTGATTTTGCATGAACAGTAAATATGTATACTGTACTAGAAATATAGAGGTCATTGTTGTGTCAGTATTGTCAAAAACCTTATGTTGTTAAGTCTATCATGCAACGGAAATTGAAGGTAACCATCATCTGATTTTCTGTTCACAACCTTATATTGCATCCTTAGGAAATGTGTTGAGCTTGCTTTAGCTGACATATCTGAGTGGTTCAGCACCTTGGGACAAGTAGCAGTAAGTTTTCTCTTATACAAATTATACATGTTGAGTACCTTGAACCCCAAATTCATCCAGTTTCTTTAGTTTCTTAGCAATTAGGATGGTTTGGAAGCCATGTTTACTCCTAATCCATTACAGCTACATGCACATCTAGTGCATTATACACAGCAGTGGCCAACATTTTTTCCAACTAAAAGTTTTAATAGGCTGGATGAGACAAAGTAATAGATTGTTAGTGTGTTGATTGCATGTTACAAACATGCAGATGATTATGTTTTGTTATATAGCTACTGATGAAATGCCAAGATTTTTCCATTTATTGTACAATTATTGTGAGCAGTAAAGATAATATTTTTATCTTTCACATGTGAGGTTATAAATTCGTATCCCCATGGTTACTAACATCATTTGCCAATTACAAAAGAGCTTCACGTGTGCGGTTTGTTCTTTTAACTTTAAGCAAGTGTTGTGTTTTTATGTAGCTCGGTCACTTGTGAAAAATACCCACAGCATCTGAAGACAAAATTTGTATCCCTACGTGGTCATGTAGTATCCTTTATTTGTACAGTCATCACTACCACAAGTTTTGTGCTACAATTCCCAATTAGATCTTTGATGCAACAAACACAACCAAAAAAAGAAGAAAGGTGGTCTTACAGCATTGTCAGAAACATGGATACAAGGTAAAGCAACACTCAGAGTTTTCTCATAAATATTTAACAACTGTTATCCATTGAAGGCAAAATACATTTGGTGAAAAATCGTTGAGGAGATTATTTACCATACAAATATTCACTGAGCCTGAGACCATCAGAGTCTGAGAAGAAATAGCCAGCATTGCCAAAGACTTGTGAAAAAAAATTTAATTGGTGTTGTCATTTGCTCAATGGCACATATCAACACATGATTTTAGTAAACAAATTCACTCAAAGCTTTATTTTTCGCTACTGTAATTAGCACATTTTGCATTACTTATGAAGAGTGTTATGCAACCTTTAATTAGTGCTTTTCAGAATAGTGTTTTCTTTAAAGAGTTTAACTCTTCCTAATAGAGGTCCACAAAACATGATGTTAATGTCATTTGAAAATTAGATAATTTTTTCACACACCAGACACACCAGCTACAATCACCTCGCACGAGGTGATTATAGTTGGCATAATGCCCCAGTCTCCACCAATGAGAGCAGCTTTCCAGAAATTTGTCATACAAGTTTAGGGTATTGACTGAACTAGTATAATTTTAGTTACATGTATGAAACTCACGCTAGTTCATCACTTCCATTTATACAAGTTTTTTTCAGCATGGAGCCAGGTTAGATGTTCTTGTACGTGATTCCCTGAATACCAGTGGCCCGCTAAGATCTCTCCGCATTCTTTATAGAC
>JAOBRD020334924.1:0-21053 GCA_027575215.2 Hydrozoanthus sils | reverse complement strand
CGTGCAGTACTTCCGACAATCGAAGCTTTTCCCGTCGCCATTTTGTTCGGCGCGTGGAACCTAATGAGTGAGAATAACCCTCAAAACCTGATTAGTGCTAACCAAGGGTTAATTACCATGACAACCAATGGGTTTTGTTAACATAACAGTTTGCCCTGGGTTAAGTTAATCAAGGTTTTAAGGAACTGGGCCCTGAGAGCAACCGTTGGAAATCTAATTCAAAGAATGGTGCACTTATTTCCAACTCTCTGAATTGGCCACCTGTGGACTGACCACATCGTTTTTAGTGCCAAGAGCAAGATTTCATAATTTGCCCTTTGCAGTGTTTCATCAAAGGGCAATACTTGGGGAGGCAAAAGTTAAATCCAAACTGAGATGGTCCTTTTATAGTCCAAGCCTGACATATGAAGCAATGAATAATCCAAGACTAAGATGTTTTGGTACGAAAAATCCTAAACTTAAAAATCCAAACAAATTTAAAGAAATATGGAGATTTTGACCTCTGCCAAAAAAAAAAACATTTGTGAGCCATTTTGTGAGAGAATCTGATATGGTGAGAGCTCAAGACATGACAAAAAAGAAGAGATATTGAGAACTACCTGTAATTTGCCCAAGCCTTTCATTTTTACGGGACCCCCAGTACTTACAGCTAAAAATCACATGCCACAGTTTGGAGAAGTTGCTTTTGCATTAAACTGCCACTACATAAATTTAACAAGGAAAACAAAAAACAAACAAAAAAAAATCAATATTTTAACAAGCTGTTACCATATTATTTGTTTGGAGCTTCAAGTGTATGACTAAAGAACGGTTATGATTTGATACAAGCCTTTGCCAGATGTTTCAGTTTTAAAATGTGTACAAATTAATTCCAAGATGAAAAAACAGGGTCCAAGGCAAAGACAGCTTCTTGGGCAAACCAAGATATATTTTCCACAAATCAGTTCTTAATACTAAAAAAACATGTTTGCCTGTAGTTCTTCCCCAGAATTAAAAGCCAGAGGAATCCAACTGTGTGGATAGATTACAATTTAGATATAAGTGTTGCAGAGGCAGTGCAAGAGAAAATAATACCCATCAACACTTTTTCAAAATAAATATACAGATACTTGCTAATGATGCTTTGAAATAGAAACTTTTATTTTCTTTAGAAAAAATACACTTGGATATAGTTGTAGTATACACATTTCTTACATTCGTTGATGAGGAAATTTAATGAATCTTTTCAGAATGAAAATGTTAAATTGTCAAATAAATATAATCTTCTGTGCTTTTTTTGCAACTTAATGGAAATTTTCATTGATAAATCTATATTAACGATACTTCAGAAAAACTTGAACAAGCTTTTAATTGCTACAAACCACCAAAAAAGCAGAAATAACAATCTCCAAGCATTTGGGTAGCCTGTAGTATAACAACCCAGGACTTTAACTCATCACCCAGAGTATAGGTGGCCAACGCTACCAAAATAAGATGTATATACAACTGGCTGCTTTATTTTTAAGAGCTTGTAACCAGCTTGCTACTATAAGATAGTGCGGAACCTTTAAACAGTGTGATAAACAAAGCTTAACTGTCTTCTTGGGCACAGAAATCTGGAAACAATTTGTCTTGTGTAAACAGCTACAGTAATAATGGATTACATGTTGAAAATAAAAATGGCTACCAAAATTGTTAGCTGGGAACTTGAAAATAAAAATTAATTTTGAGCCCTGTTAAATAACCTGCTGTGTGTCATGATTAAGTAAATGTAATTTGATCAGATTCATCCTTTCCTCTGACTTGTTTTATTGGAATAAAGCAACGTGATTTTTCATAATCACACTTAATAACACTTGGCCTGGCATTTCAAAACAGTAACGGACATATATGCAAGTTGCATTCCACTTGCTTAACCACAACAACTCATTCTATACTTTGAAAGTAGAAGCAAAAATTCAAAACAAAACAAGTAATTGTCAACAGACTCGATTTACAATAATACTATACATAACTACTTACATATAATTGCAAGCACAATCATTTTTATAGTATTAAAAACACTCAATCATACAATGACGACAAAAGCAAAGTTTAAATCATTATAATTTGGTTACCTCTAGAAAATTAATATTCTAATTACAACTGCAACTCAACATTTACAGTGTGTTCTCTTTCTGGTAAATGAAGCTCCTAAACACAACTAAACCACAAGAAGTCTAACTATACACTAAAATAAACAGGATCAACTGATTGCTCTCATTGTAATTTCAACTGTAACTGTAAATATTTAACATTAAAATGTATCTGTTGTATCATGAACCCTAAATTTTGGCAGCTTGTAGGGCTTAAATTTAGAACTTAACAAAAACAATAATTGGTTAGAATAATGTCCTTGTGTTTGTACCAACACCTTCAAACTCTTCTTAGAAACCAAATGATTCTTTTTAAACCTCCAAACAATAATGAATTTAAAAAATTATGATAACTTGAAAGTTATTAAGAATGCAAGGGAAAGTGTTAATTTCTACAAACATCAGGACACTACTATTAAAAGATGACCGATGAAATTTGACCTTTTATCTTAAATTTTAATGCTCTGGAAAAAGGGTGACATCCTATTGCTGTTAGTAAAATTTCTAAATGTTTCATTCATTAGTGAACTGTATTTTTTATTTATTATGAATCTGTCCTAGGATAACTCATATACTTCAAGGGAAAAAAATGTTAGGTTGCTAGGCAACCAAACCAAAACATCTGTAAAACTACCAGTCTGTCTGACAAAAGTTTCTGCTTCAAATAAAATTACCGAGGTCCTCTCTTCAAACACATTAAGAATCAGGATACTTTCGAGCAGAGGCAAGGCTTCTCTATGAAACTGAGGAAATTGGGATGTGTGGAGATCCCATTTGACAAAGAACTTTATCCAGCCATTGTAATGGGCCATGAAGGTGAATTTCAATCCAGCAAGGTGTGGATGTAACATCTTGCCTGTGGTACTCTGCACCCCATCCCTTGACAAAGGACAGTCTAATGGAACACATCTTTGTCAACTCATAGACTGCTTCAAAGCCATAGTTTACACTTTGAGATAGAAGCTGTGCAAATTCTTGGTTATTGAAAATCTTCAATGTGCATCCTGATGGAATCTTGCAAACTGTGGTAGGGTGAAACCCATGGGAATGGTTGCAATTTCGGCTCTGGACAAAAATTGCCGAATCTGACAGACACTCTGCATACACTTCTCCCCCAACATAGTACAAGTGTACACCCTTGCCTATGTGTCGCCTGGTGTTTTCAATAGTCGAGTTGCGGTTCACATTTGAAAGAAGTCCTAAGCAGAATCTCTCTGTGTTGTAAGTGTTAGGATCTGTGAAGCCATCGACAATCACGCTGGTACTTCTGGTGCGAAACAACTCACCCACTCTGCTGTTGAGTTCATAGTATGCAATGGAACACCATGATGCTGGTTCATGGTAATTTACAACAGTCATCTCCTGAGCTGG
Organism: Hydrozoanthus sils; assembly: GCA_027575215.2. Taxonomy (NCBI): domain Eukaryota; kingdom Metazoa; phylum Cnidaria; class Anthozoa; order Zoantharia; family Hydrozoanthidae; genus Hydrozoanthus; species Hydrozoanthus sils. Next base: position 17,568 of record JAOBRD020334924.1, on the reverse strand, counting down.
AGTCAAAGCAATAAAACATTTAGTTTTCCTCACATATCAAGACTGTCAGAAAATTATTAGCGTTTTTAGTGAAAAGATGCCTTTTCAACTTGAGATAAACATTAAGATAATAATAATATTTAGCATTTATATAGTGCACTTTCCATATGTATATGATCAACGGCACTTTACAATGATTTACAGTTGACTGTGGTATCAAGGGTCTAGTCTGCTATACACAGCTCACAACTATATTCATAAGAATTGCCCTCAGTAGAAGAGACAGACCACGACACCAGGATCACCCTAATCTTTGTCGACAAGCGCTGTGGGTTCTTTTGAGTTCCCTAGAGGAGATTGAGAGACTGGGCCTACGGTTTAACATCCTTATCCAAGAAGGCACGAAGGTCTAACTGTTTACAGATGTTAAAGCAAAGGCAGCACCTTCTCCTCAGTTATTTTAAGACCCTGAGTGAAGGTCCGGCACCAAGAATTGAACCCTGGGCCTCCCACACGAAAGACTGGCGCCTTAACAACTAGGCTTACCAGGTGGCAGTCATAGATAGACATTGAGATAGACATTAAGCATTTCAATGAAAATGAAAAGAATTTTGTTAATTTGTTTTACTATTCTGCCATTGAGGTCATAAAGAATTTGCTGTTATTTTCATAATTAAACATTAGTAGTATATGTTAATATGATTACCAGTTGAGGAGCAAACTGAAGGGCGAGAAGTACCAATATGATCAATTTCCATTCCACTAGGTTCTGGACGAGGGCTTCCTCCATCCTCTGACATATAACCTCCTGGTGTACCTGTCAAAATCAACATAAAATGAATATCACAGGTTGACAATTTGCTGCAGCTTGTTCCAATACAACAAAACAACATCTGTAATGTTGTCATTAAGACTGATAAATGTCTACTGATTACCTCCTCAAAATTAGTAACTAAGACCAATATAACAAAGGCAAATAATAAGTGTAAAACAACTTTGGTCTATCAGCACCTCACACTGTGCATTTATCAATAAAACCAATACTTAAAAGATCATGAACTCTGACCAACATAAACATGAAACTGCCAAACTTAAAATGAAGTGGAAAAACTAGTATGTAACTGTGTGACAAGACAAAGTTGATATAAATCTGTTCTGTCTTCATAGGGGGGGATGCAATTAACACACTTTATAGTTGTAAAACTGCAGTCTAGTCTGAGCAAGGCAATTATTCGGATAACTGCTTGTATTTTGCTCTCTTCAAGCTCTAGTGCTAACTAGCAAAATTCTTTTCACAAGCTGTAGGAGTACCAACTTCCTTTTGCTGATTATCCAGAACCCACAAAAATAAACTCCCGCAAAGTTAACGTCGCAGACTGTCCGTATTTTCAATGCTGATGGGGGCAAGAGTCTGTACTCAGACAACAAAACTTCCTATTTCCCCCGAAATATAAACACTAGGTCTTGTTATCAAAGACAGCTGAACTAAATAAATACGAATGAACAGTATTGTAGTTTAATCAGTTCTCTTCATTTCCTGGAAACACCACAGGATAAAGGGTTACCAAGGATTAGTAAGACCTTAAAATTTTCGAGAATTTCCGGACGAGAAAAAATCGTGCTTACAGTTCTAGCGAATAAGGGCCCGGTTGAGTTCAACATCGCGTGAAAACAACACAGTTTCCCCAGCCAATACATAAAATAAAGTAGAAACATTAAAAATCATAATAAACGTTACAAATCGATTTGAGTAAGCTCAATATCAATGGAAACTTAGCAGAATACCTCACGAGCTCTGAACAATCCGAAACAATGCAAAAAAAATCGCTACTAAGGTAAACATGAAAGGTTTGTTCTCACCCGGCATATCAAATGAGCTACTTTGACTATCAAGTGACGGCTGCCTTCGGTTGTGGTTGAAAGGATACGAGGCATTGTATGGCATTGGAGGTTCTTCTCTGGCGCGAAACGCTGCCGGGAGAGGGGGCATTTGAATGGGATATTCGCTTTGTCGTGGTACCAACACTGGCGGTAAAACTATTAAAATAGAAACAATCAAAACTCAGCACAAAACGGACGACAACTTAATACCGCACAATTGCATGATAATAAATTCTAATAACTGTTAGCGCAGTGTTTTAAGTCGGACACGAACGTTTTCTAATATCAATGAAATCTGAACATTGTGTAGACACATACCTGGAGTTTCCACACGTCTGTAGTGGTATGGATTGATGCATACTTCTTTTTCTTTCAAGTTGAAAGCGTACTCGCAACAGTCTAAAGGTTTGAGTTCGTGATGACTTTGTAAATCTGGCCAGCGCCAAACGCGACAATAAATAACATGCGGCAAGCTCTTTCGATGAGAAACTTGAAGGCGGCCGTCTAAAGTTCGACTAATAGTGACGCATTTCGAAGGAACGTTCGGGTTTGCGAGCGCTTTCTCCAGCTCTTCTAAGGCACCTTTTTTCTTCTTCAACTTTTTAACCAACGAGTTTATAGCACTTTCTGCCCACTTCTCTTCCTCGTCTCCTTGCTTCCAACCTAAAAGACGTTTCACCGCAGGTGAAGTGAACGAGAAGAGAGATGTCATCGCAGTAGACATGGCGAAGTCTTGTTGTGTCGCGAACTTCTGCAAACTGTGCTTCTCTACCAGTGGCGCCGAATTGGATGTCTTCAGTCCAACTGATTTCGTTGCGAACTGTTACTCGACTAACAGTTCCTTTTTAAGAGTATTTTTTTTAACCTGCACACCGGAGAGCTGTTGTTACCCGAAGTCTGTCAGCACGCGAACTTGAATCAAACACAGCGATCAAGCAGCGTGCTTCACTGTGTGACCGGCGCCGAATCGGCGCTAAAATTCTTAAAAGTAAACACAAAAACCGGGGTTCAACTTTCGCTAAGTTCTCCACAAGACCAATCTCAACTGCAGCGACGCCAGTTTTACAAATAAAAACGAAGAATGCAGCCCAAAAGCACCATTTCTTCTCGCTGTGACGTCCAAAGATTGGTGACACTTTGTCCGAAGTTTGACAGTTCGTGTCAAGGGGCGGAGACTCGAACACGTGAACGTTTACTAAACCAACGATGAGTTTTGATTGGCTGTTGCGAACCCGCCAAATACCCACTACTTGGTGTTCGAAATCTGGAAGCAAACATCCTTCGACATTTTTACATCCTGCACATTAGGGCCAGAGCGGAAATCGTACAGACCTTAATTTCATCGTGTTTGATGAACATGTTTATTTATTTGCTTTAATAGACACCGAGACGACATTTCGTGACTTCGGTCGTTTTTTTTATCATGTTTATTTTTGGAGAAAGCGGCGACCTTTAGCGATTCATTAAACAATATATCCGATTTTCTAAACAGGCGTCTTGGAACAATTCTTTTATTGCAACCACAAATGACTGAGAATCGGACCTTACAAAAAAGCATTGCCCCAGGGGACTTCAGCACCGAGACAACGGATCATTATGGAGAGAGTTGCGCGCTAGTATTCCCTACATAAGCTGCGCCACAATGAAATCATTCGCAGCAACAAAACAAAATAAACATAGCTATCTCTCAGAAAGTATTTTGAAATTTTTGCAAACTCTCACCAGATTTTTGTTGCACTGGAGATAGAGATCTTGTGTTTAGGGCGTTAAACATAGCTATCATACTGCTCCCAATGTTCTATGAACATCTTTGTTTTGTTTTCAGATCGCAGGACAAATAAACTGTTGCAAAACCGATAAGAAATGTTGTCAGTGTATAACTTATTTCTATAGTTATTTCTGGAAGTTTCCATTTAATTTATCTATGTTCAAGATAGTTACCGAACTTTGATTAAATCAACAGTCATAAAACATCTATAAAAAAAAACAACCTAAGACCCAAAGGACAGTTTTTTTAACTGACCACCGAAAGGACTAGCCTGAAGTAATTCAACAACATTCAGTTTAAAAATGCCCAACACAGCGGACAGTATAGGTTCAAACCTCCGAAAACACTGAGATAATAACTAAAACTAACTTAACTGATGTATTTTAACATGTTTATCTTATTCCAATCAATGAAGATTGCAACAAACAAAAGTAACTTGACTAACATCAGCCCGACTTTTGGCAAGGGTAAAATTAAATTCCGTCACGTCAAGGCAAGATGATCGTCCGGACGTTGCCCTTTTTAAGTTAATTAATCCTTGCTTCGATGGAATTAAGTTTTACCCTTGCCAATATTCATCTTTGCCTGGCTGTTTTTTCACATCTGTAGTGCAAACTGGGTTGAAAATGATGAATTAACATTTGCTACTGACCATTCCATTATTAATATTCTGAATGTTTTTTTTTTAAACCAACTCTGAATTATCGCCAAGAACTGAGCCTTGAGCCGTGAATGAACTTACAGGACTGAAAATTATGCCTGTTGGGCCAGTACCGCTGCATCATAGTACTCCTCCCTGGTCGCTGCCTGTATATTTTTTTGTCAACCCTGTTGTGAAGGCCAGGCGAATATGATAAGACTAACTCAACCCAATTTACACTATAGAAAAAATACAGCTATAGGCAAGGACAAAGTTTGACAAGGGTAAAATTTAATTCCATCGAGGCAAGGATGAACTGCGATTACGTTGCCGATTCATTTTGAGTTTAGTATAATGATGCGTTTTTTCGGTAGTGTAAACTTAGTTCAAGGCCCGTTTTAAACGCTTTGCTACAGTCGTGCTAAAGTTAGCTCAACTCTGGTTAAGTTCGACTGTTGCACGACTTCGGTTCGACTTGGTTTCAAACGTTGAACGTCCGCAACAAACCTATAAGCCACTCATTTCCTCTAATACCATTCCCGGTTCTGTTTCTGTTCTAAATTCGAATGTGGTGTTGATGAGTTTTTGTTTTAACTGCATGATCACCGCAACAGCTGCTACATACGAAAATAGAGTCTTGAATTATTCTGTAAACTACCCCTGATTTCTGTAGGTGCAATTAATCCGGAAAAGATTAATCTGAATTGGTAGTTTGTTCAACTGCTTTCTTGGTTTAAAATGCCATATCTAATTTAGGACGAAGATTTCTCCATTAGCCGAGTCAAACAGCTAGTTTATACTGGCGTTATACAGTCTACCACAAAAAATATAATCTGAAAATGACTGAAAAGAAAACTACTTCCATAAATGCTGAGCATTATTAAGGTTTCTCTAAAAAGTCCTTTTTTGGTTGCATGGTAGAAACCTGAAACAAAAATTCCACCGCGAGTTCAATACTTCACGTTTTTATGTGTGGGTTTTTTTTCACATTCTCAGTCATTAACAGTTCTCAATACTGACATAAAGCTTTCGCACACGGCAAGATTGAAAGTCGTTAATACTACATATACATTTATATATATTGATCTGTGGTCATTAAACAATAATCATTCACTTTTTTATCTTCGATTTCAATGGTTGGTAATCCTATATAATTATAATGGCTTTTGCAGCACCTAATAAGATTACTCCCAAGTTTTGTACATTCTAGAAACTGGTTTATGAGTCGGTATTCGGAACAGATTCTTGTTTCCTTTAGTTCTCGTTATAATGACCTATTTATTCTAAAATTAAAGCTTTATCAAGGAGAGGTTTCCTAGAAAGATTTTATTTTGCTAGCTATCTGCTTATCACCAACATATTTTTTAATCTGCTTACATGCAGAATAAGAATGACATCATTGTTAACTCTATGGCACGCACCAGCACCGCATACAACCGCATTAGACATTGATAATGTACTGCATCAGTTATATATATGGGCGGTATAGACCAACTGTATCACCATCCAAGTGTCCTAACTTACAGTAATCAAAATTCTAAAGCTTGACAGCAAAGCGTGGCTAAGAATACAGATGGACACACAAAACATGCAAGCGTTGTTAGATCTCATACAGTGTACAAGCAGTCCATATCAGAGTTCATGCTGCTAAACCTAAGCTCTGTTTGTACACAGTTAGACTATGGTTTGTATTTCTTCTTCTCCTCCTCCTCCTCCTTCCTCTTCTTCCTCTTCTTCTTCTTCCTCTTCTTCTTCTTCTTCTTCTTCTTCTTCTTCTTCGTCTTCTTCTTCTTCTTCTTCTTCTTCTTCTTCTTCTTCTTCTTCTTCTTCTTCTTCGTCTTCTTCTTCTTCTTCTTTTTCTTCTTCTTCTTCTTCTTCTTCTTCTTTTTCTTCTTCTTCTTTTTCTTCTTCTTCTTTTTCTTCTTCTTCTTCTTCTTCTTCTTCTTCTTTTCTTCTAGTATTCTTACTCTTCTTCTTCTCCTCCCTTCAGTCTTCTCCTCCTCCCTTCAGTCTTCAGTCTTCATCTTCTTCTTCTTCTTGTATAGTATAAAAGACCGCCCATTCGGCTTAAGCTCTTCATGCGAACAATTAAAGACTACAGACCTATAAGTACGATAAATAAAGCTAAGCTGAGTTAGTATCTCTTTCTTTAACACTAGAAAAAAAACGAGTTTAGTTGTAATAGGTGTAAAATCTTCTTTTAATTTGATTCCTTTCTACTTTGAACAATACTAATTAATCAATTCGTATGCTCACTCCGTGTTTTTATTAATTCATACTTTTAAATTTTTGTAATTTTTTAAGTTAAGGAGATGTGAACTTGTGGAGAAACCTTGTAAATGAGAGTGTGTCAAAAGACCTGAGCTTGTTCTTACACACTGACATGTTTTTGCCGTGAAACTCATCCAAGTGTTGTTATGATTTTATTAGAAAATTTGTTCTTTACTTTTCTTAAGTAAGCTTGTATAATGAAAAGCGATCATGAGTCGAAATAAGCACACATGGTTGAATACATGAAAATATTAAAAAAAACAGAACAACAAAATACTACATACCGTAATACTGACTATCAGCGAAGTAAACTCCATAATATACTCTTCGTGTTTCCCATATTTTAGCAACAACTTAAAGTCTGGCACGAGCCCGAAAGAGCCAAAGAAATATAAGTTTATGTGTTTCTTATAACACATAACATTTTATCATGTTTTACTGAAAGAATCTCGGTTTCGTACGGTTTTCAGTACATTTTGGCACAATGTTTTCATATTTGAAATCAGTTTGAACTTTGCAACGATTGTTCCATTTCAAAACTCAGTACCATTGCAGTTGATGAAAGCTGAGCTCATTTTAAATATAACATAAGATCTTGATAAGTAGACTGTACTTGACTTGCAAACGTAATCAAATGTTCTTCACACTCGATAGATAACGTGTGCTGAATTGATGCTATATTGAAAAGAACAAGTGTTATCATGGTGTTCAAACTCAAAAACATAAATGCAACAATTTTCAAATACATAGCTTCGCCCGAAACATACACTTATTTGCTGAACCAAATAGAACTTTCCTACTGACAATTAAAGGCGTAATGAGAGAACAGGCTAACTCATATAGTAATATTGTTGGTCGAAAATTATATAGTAGCTTCAACCAGTAGCCTTTCTTTCTGTAGCAATTACTGACAAGTAGATTTCAACAGATTAAGAGATTTTTCGCTCAAGCCGCCCTGATGATGTTCCCTTGAGGTGGTCGAATTACAACAGGTGTTGTCCTTTTTATTGTATTGGGCTTCTCATTTTTGCGATAAACTAAGTTATTGCGGATAGGATTCATCTTTAGTGACATTTTGGTAGATTATAATGGCATATTTTCCCTTTTTTTAGTTCGACAGCAGTAAAGAGCTGTGTACTGAACAGTTTCTTTCTCTCATATAGTGCCAAGAAAAAGCTTTGTAACACTACAGTCTTTTTTGAAAAGGAATCATGACTGCCGTTAAATGGGTTAAGTTGGTGTTTAGACAGAGCTAAGCTAATTTTTTTCACAGTAACAAAAGATAACCACAAGATTAACATTTAGAAAAATACATATAGAAAGAAAACCTACAATATATAAAACATTTGGTCGTTATTTATTTTGTGCTCAAAAAGATTTTCCTTCAAAAGAGAAGCTCTTTTGTAAATTCAACTCTGTATAATCGCTAAAGATTTAGTTTCAGATCCGTTTGATGTAAAAACTTACTTAATACTTTTATTACACAGTAAACTTTTATTTCATCTATCACTTCCACCAACATATCGGCTTAGAATATACATAAAAATGTCAATCTAAAACTGAGGGTTAATAAACTACTAATTTGAATGAGGGAAACATCGCGTCAAGGCTCTCGACTGAAAGCAAAAGACGCTAGACTCCCCAAAGAGACACAGACATTTTGGGTTGCCGGATAATGCAAGAGTTAATTACCGGAGTCAATTACTAGTTTTGATGAAAGAAATCATCACATGAGTTTTTGAAAAGAAGGAAAGCTGACAAAGCCGACGCCAGAGCTTCGACCATGATACACGAGCGACTCCCCGAAGAGACGCGTCCCTAGATAGTTCTTCATGGCCTCTTTTCGTCCAGCTGGGTGAGTGCTCGGATAACGCGCCATTATTACTTTACAATCAGCAATGTGTTCTCGGCTTTCATGATTGTGTAAACGAATTAAAATGTTGTTTATTGCAACATAATTGCCAACATTGACGTCCATTTGTATGTTTGTAATTCCCCATTGGGCATTGTTAAAGAACTAACGATAACTTTCCCAAAACTTAAATGATCTCGAGGCACATTTAGTAAACACCCGCCCATTATCCTATATAGGGATGTAATTGTTAGTGTCGCCCATAACACGGCGGAAGAGAGATGTCATTGAAGAAAGATTATACAAAGACATATTTATATAAAGACCGTGGTGGTATAGATGTCATTAAAAATGCAGTCGGTTTAACTGATGACACATATATACCCCTTTTGCACAGTTAGAAGAGCCGGCCTGTCGCTCTGGTAGAAAGATTTTCTATTTTAAGATTGCCACTTTCTGTATAGATAGCTTTTTGAGAGTACTGGCCTCATACTGTACACTGTTGAACTGTCTTGCCCTGCCGAGTTCTTTGATTGACACGGGAAATAATTTAGAAGCAAAATAATTTTGATGGCCGACTGTTTCGGGTTCATAGTGCTGTCTTTTTACGGTGACTGCAACAAAAAATACACTGTCTATTAAACCATTATTATAAGAAGTGGGTAATCAGATCAACAACGTATGCATAGAGATCAAATAATTCAAACTTTAGTTCTCTAAAGCCCGCCGTAACTTGCTATTTCCGTCGCATGCAATCAAAATTGTGTCGCTTGACTTCTTGTTCGCATTGTGTGCCGGGACCTTCGACGCAATTCTAACGCATGCCTTAAATTGAAATGATTACATGGATCAAACATGTTTGATAAATTTAAAAAAAACCGCAGTTTGTCGGAAGTTACTGCTTCTTCTCACCAATATGGTGAATGTGCGACAACATGCGACCAAAAATATCCAAACTACCATTGAGAGACCAGCTTTGAACCACGTGACATTGCTTCAAAGATGGCGGGAGTCCTTTAAGTTGGACTCTCGAAAAAGAAGAAATACTTGTGTTTCTGTGGGAAACTTTTCCCTGTTAATTCAACACGTCTTCCCAGGAGTACAGTAACCGGGAGCGAAACGACTGAACTACTCTCTCTGTCTGATCAAAACTGATCCCCTTGGGAGATTCTGAACAACTCCTTGCTCATATGTATTTGCGTTAGTGTGCTACAAAGGCTCGTTTAATCTAAGAAAAGATTTGTGTGCTACCAGAAGTGAGAAAGATGCTTAAAAATGATTTGCTAAACAAGGAAACTAAGGCAAACTTCAACATGTTTCTGGAACTTAGAAATTTCTGTGCGCATCACACCATTGACTACCCTGCTTGGCAGAGATTTCGCTATTTCCTCTCCTCTTTCTCTCTTCTCGTTAGAGGAGAGAAAATAGCGAAACCTCTGCCAAGCAGGGTAACCATTGACATGAAATATTTACAGTCGCAACACTGTTTCTTTATGAATTTACCTGTAATAAAACATCTTCATACTAAGTAGGTTTATCAAGTTTTTAACCTTTAACGACTTGAAGTGCCAAAGCAGACCTGACGCAGCAAAAAGTATTTTAAGGGTACTTCACTCGTGAGTTCTAACAATAGATATGCACTGGGCAGATATCTCTAAAGAGGCTGTGAGAATATTTAATTTGTGTTCTAGCCAGGCTGATTGTCTATGTTTAGGCTACTTTCGTTCATTTGTTGACTGTTCGTTGCAAATAGTTTAAACCAGAGACTCTTCGTTTTCCCAATTAGCTTATAAGCCATAAAAACTAAGTAGCATTTCAGATAAACAAAAGTACTAATAACTATTTACTTATGTCGAGTTTTAATTCCCGGTCGCTGTTTTGAAACGAAAAAAGAGCGCTAATGCTCGCCGGCCCGGCTGTCTCTTTTCGATTTTCGGTCCACTCACTCACTTTTTTTTTCATTTCATATGTCGTTATCGTACTGTTATAATGATGTAACTCACTCCTTATCAATGCATGTCAGTCAAATTTTGGCCAGGATCGACAACTAACTTGCTACTGGCTGTAAGTATAAGAGCATGCCACTTTTTAAAGTTAATTATCAGTAGTTGATTTTACTAGTGTCTTTTGCATGTATGTGCTATTGTAGTATTGAGGGATTGTAGGCTATTCTATGAGGCTATTTGAGCTCAACTAGTATGGCGTGTTTTGGACAGTAATCGGCAAAGAACAAAGTACTTAGCCCATTTCAGTCTCATGCAGAGCACATACTGTTGAGATGGAGCACTTATGCGGTCAAAGATAGCTTCAAAATATTTGCCGTGGAAATTACCAGAGCTTTTAAGAGAGCGTCGAAATACCCAGAGTGCTGTCCTTGAGTGGCATCTATGTAAATATGGGTATATAGGTTCGATTGAGGCCTTGCCTCTGGAAACGGGCAATACTATAGAACTTTCACCAATCTACGGCATCAACAAAGAACCCCACAAATTCACACAAAGGAAAGAGAAAAAAATCTCTGACTTTGGTGAGAATCGAACCCAAGACCTACGAAACAGATCTACGTCGCTCTAACCAAACGTCAAAATCCAGCTGTCACACTAATGACAGCTGGGTTCGTTTCTCGTTCGAGTCAAGACCGAGTAGAAAAATAATATTATTTCTTTTTACCAGCCCTGAAATGTTTTGCTAGGAAGTTGGAATACTAATATCAATTAAAGTTAAACTTTAAGGCCTCTGAGGGGAAATAAAGTAATTGGATTCAACAGTAAAACCCATCTGTAGATCAAAAACAAGTTAGACTGAAAGCTTTCTTCTTGTTCACACGAACAATTGCAGCCATGATAATGGCATATCTATTTATACACGAGATGAAAAATCTAACTGATGTGAATTAATTCTTACCATAATTCTGTTCGTAAAGCACGAACAGAATTTTAAACGAGATTTATTTCAGAAAAATATGGATGAAAATGAACTAAAAGGTGTTGAAAAATATCGACAAAAACGAGCGACGTACGGCCGAAAATCATGAAATCGGGCCAACTCAAAGAACAATTTTTTTTTTCTGAAAAGAACAGTGATGAGACAAAAGGCTTCGACTGATTTTTACTGAAAGATCAAATATTGTGTTAAAAGTATTTTTCATTCGAAGAACTGATTGCTTTCAGCATTGACGTTTCGTCAACATACAGCTGTAATGTAAACTTTAACTATACGAAAAAGGGTTCGACTGTCCTCATTGCCGCATCTATCATAATAAGTACAAAGACTACAATACTTCAAAAAACTCATTTCTGTTTATGCTGTTGAATAGACTGGTCGACCATTCCATTAGATTGGTTATATTTGATTCGCGATGCGTTTTGGTGATGCATGATAATGGGCATGAGATGAGAAGGCCATATTGTGTTCAAATGGTTTTGCGGTAAATGCAACGCACTTCAGAGAAGAATCCTCGTCGCCTTTGACTATGTCAGGCACTGCTCTAAGACTGAGTTAGCCGTGTTGAACTGCGCATGCCTAATGACTAATGACGAGTATTATGGTTTTGAAATTGTATTGTTCCTTTAGGTTAACCGTGTTTTTCAGGCATGCAACAGTTTTTAAAGCCGTTTTCTTTTGTACATGCAGTCTGCGAAATATGAAAGTTTGCCAGACACCATTCTCTGTTTGAAGAATACCTTTTTCAAAAATATTGATGCATCCAAGCTGGACTTTTGAAATCGGTTGATGAATTAATTCTCGTTCGTGCATGATCATTGTATAAAGCGAGAGTTATCCAACTTAAACTCAGTACTCGGTTGTTTAATGGTTCATAAAAGTTCGAGAGATGAACGACTTTGCTTTAGCCGTGTTCACCTACTGTATGAACATGTTATATATTAAAGAAACTGTTTGACCTAGTTTAGACAATTGGCGATAGAGCGGGAGCGCTGCTCTTTGATCAAACATCGTGTCACATCTTTATACTCTGATACAAACCGTCTGTTGCACGAGATTTTGTTTTCTTGTTGCAATAAATGTAAAAATTTCCTACATGTTACTGCTAATGGATTGGTAGAAATGCAAAACCCGAACCATGTTTATAAGAATTCAAGGTATGGTATACGAAATCAGCGGTCTCGACATCCGGAATGAACTAATCTGAACTGACTGAAGAGGTGCACAGTTTTTTTTATAAGAACCAGTAAAATTAGCCAAGGTTAATTGTTCTTAATTTTTGGCGATTTGAGCCTCAAATTGGTCTTTTATTGTTCTTATTTCAATGCGTGGTTTAAATAAAAACTAAGCCTATAGAACGTATTGCAGTATACGCGCATTGAAAAACGATGTTGATCAATTCATCCCCGCGGATTTATCGTGGGTTCGCAGGTAAGTCATTTTCCCGAGACGATTTCCAGTGTAGTGATGATAAACTGCGAAGCATTTCTTATTCATTCTGTATTGGTCAGTTAAAGATCGAAGTGTAATAGGTTTAGATATCCAGCCCGAACCTCAGCTTGTTCTTAAATTTTGGCCAATCTGAGCCTCGTTGTTCTTATAAAGTTGTTCTTAGAAAAAAGCGTGTAAACGAAAGTCCGATTTAAGTTTAAGCCCGAATCATTTTCTTCCCTATCACCTAAAACGTGTTTAAACTTTATGAGAATGTAAAGAGAACTGTTAGTTATAAAGAAAACTACTTACTGAATCACTCAGATTGAGGTCGCGTGTTATTTTCCAGTTTAGTAAAAGTATTCTGAAAACTGAAAACAAAAGGCCGCCGAAGCTAGCTCAAGAAGTTTAAATTTAGCAAGAAAGATTGATCGTTCAAAACAACACAATATTGTAACAGCATTAAAATCAGAAAAATTAAATTACGATAAACTATATATTCAGATAAGAAAGTTGTACAGAAAGGCCTTAAAATACCAAGCGAGCGTTTTAAAAAGAAAGAAACTGATAATGTACTTAGAAAAAATTACAAGTTTTAACAACTGCCTTGAAATTTCTAAGAGGATTTATGTTTAAGGGCCTCTCCGCTGCCACAGATATAAATAAAAAGACAGACGGAACAAAAAAAAACACAGAGGATCTTATGTGCATGTGAAACAGTGCGCCTCACTGAATGTGCTTTTGAAAACGATAGAAATACTCTCATATCTAAAAGCTACGTTCCTCAAAAGTGTTAATTTTTGGTGTTTGGGTGTTTTTTTGTTATGTCAAATCCCAGTAAAGATTATTTCAAAGTGTTCCTTGGAGAGGTCAGAGGCTATTGTTGAAACTGCAGAAATACGTACTTCTTTACTAATTAGATAAACTTACGTTCGTCAATTGAACAAAAGTCTACAGTAAAAGCAATAGAAGTTTTGCCTCCATCTTGGCGGGTCATAATATCTGGCAAACGTGACCGAGTCAAATTAAATGTTGGACAGCAATTTGTCAGCTGGCCGGCCCATATACTTCACAGAACGTCTCTAGCTACCTTATTGGGAGATTGCATGCGTGGCCGCGTATAAACTCAGTGAAACTTCAGTGTGCTCACGCAACATGAAATGTTCAGAATTATAATACTAAAGCTACAGGTGGCAAACATATTGGTACATGGTTGTCTGAAACATAAACTAAATGTTGGTTATTCGATATTCGTTCTCGTGAGGACTTAAGTGTGGCAAAATTTGAAAATATCTCTATAAAGGGGGTATTAAAGAAACCACGAAAAACAATTCTTGGCAAATGCTTTTTTGTCAGCTATCTTTTCATCGAACTCTGTCAAATTTCATATAGATGAATTTCCTCTCTTTGCTATGTGACTTTTTTTGGTGTTTGAATAGTAAATTTCAATTTAATAAGTGACTCGTATCGTGGTCACATGCCGTCTTTTTTCATACAAGTGTTTGTGATCGTGTGCTTATTCACTGCAACTATACTCACATCCAGTTTCAACTTATTTTCCAGTTTTTTATGAAGCCATATAATCTTTCGTTTCTCATCACTATTGTTCGTAAAACATTTCTTTGAGCGAGTTACATAAATAAATTTATTTTTAATGTCTCGAAATGTTTAAGCTGAAAATATTGGATTCTACTCATTCACTTTCGTTCTCTGATTGTTCGTATTCAGAGACGTAGTTGACATTAGCTAAAAGTTAGAAAGCGAATTTTAAACAAACTTCACTCAACATGGAGCTAATTTTATGTACAGAAGTTTGAAAAAAGGATAAATGTCATAACTTCTTCCAACAAAATATAACTTGCAATAACCTCTGGCGTCCGTGTTTCGTTAACTGTAAAGTTGTTCACAACTGAGACCAAAACCGCGAGTTTTTCCTTAGATTCATAAAAACTGCCGTCCTTGTACAGTTGTCGTTTCTAAAGAAGGAACAAGCTTAACAAAAGGTTGGACTCAGCTAGAGGATGCCAATGAAAAAAGACACTGAAATTTGAAGATCCGGGCTCGGTTGTTCAAAGGCCGATTAGCCGACTAACCCACAGGGTAGTTTTTAACATTAAAGAAAGTAATTAGAACTGTTTTGGAACTGACAAGTTTTTTCCGTGGAAAATCTAAAAAGTATTTAATATGAACCGTAATCTTTTTCTTAAAGAAAGATCACTGCTTGAATTTGGGCTTAACCAAGGATTAAAGTTAACCAACCTTTGAACAACTGGACCAAGTTCTGTAATGTTTCAACCAGGCGAATTATATTAGACTTTGCCGTCATAAAATAGATTTTACCGGGAATCAATCGAAGCGATTTCTACCCTCTAGATAGTGTCAAATTGATTTTCAAATTTTCTAAGAGTTCAATGCATCAACTGGCGCTGTGTCCTATACGGTAAATGAAGCATTACAAAGTAAACAAAATTATACTTGTAGAGTTTCTAGTTATAGTCTCTTTTAGATGTGCAAAGAAAGTCTTAGGCCGAGGCCAAATGTTCTTAAATATTTTCGCTCTTTTAGTCTCAAAATTTCTTGAAATGTTCTTCATACATAGTCATACGTGTGTGTATCTTGGGAAATACGAGCTGCAATATTTGATATACAAGAAGCTTGATAAAATATAAAAAAGAAAATAATGAGTCCTGCAAATTGTTCTTTACTCTAGTAACAAACGATGTTGCATGATCGACTATTTGTTGAATCCATGATTTGATGCCATAACGTAACAAAAAAATAGCCTCGGGATATTCTTAATTTTTTTGCCAATTTTTAGCCTGACTGTGTATGAAACAGGTGTGATATTAAATAAGGCGAAACTATAAGAATTAGGAACATTAATCACTCCTCAAAAAAACTCTTACTGTATTAATGGTTCTTATAGCTAAGTATCTATACAAAGGTGTTTAACTGAAACCCCCCATTTTTTTCAAAACGGCTAGTCCGGCAAGAGTAAATTTATTTCCATCAGGCAAGGATGAATGAGTTGTGTAAATTACAATTACCGATATATTTGGGGTTTTTATGACGTCTGGGCATTGTCCTTTTTCACTTCATTCTTGCTTCGATGCATAGAGCTACCCTGCCAAAATTCATTCTTTGCTTAGTCGTTTTTACTGTAGTATAAATGAGGTTTATGTTAATTGAAGATACTTGAAAACATCGCCGTTTTGAAAAAAATCTTGCTTGTATACAAAGGAAGTAAACTTAGAGCTCAGGAAAATTGATTTATTAAATTCAGTTTTCGACAAGTCTTATCCTTGCTTTTTAACTACCTTTTACAAATACAAAGGATGTTGCGACCGTTGTGCATAGTTTTCAGTGGAGATGTTTTAGTCCTAGTTTGATTTCATTTAAAATTTCAAATCTGAGTAAAACCGTCTCTATCAATGCAGCGTGTCTGTGAGCGCCGGGTAGCATGCTCTTATTTACGCCAGAGTTGTTCTGCCGGAGTTATTTTAACTAAAGTTTTTAACAGGAAAATTTCAACATTGTGTTAGATGATCGTACCAAACTTGCTACCAGTCTTTGTTAGTTACACGCTTTTTTTATAAGAACAATTTTATAAGAACAACGAGGCTCAGATTGGCGAAAATTTAAGAACAATTTAAGAACAAACTGAGGCTCGGGCTCGATGGCTAATTGTTTTTTAAAGTTCGCTGCCTGAACAATACAGAATGAATAAGAAATGCTTTGCAGTTTATTATGACTAGAAATCGTCTCGGAAAAATGGCTCGGCGAACTCGTTGTTTAACACATGTGTTGCAACACATGTTTGGCTTAGTTTTTCTTCGATTTAAACCGCATATAGAAATAAGAACAACTTAAGAACAATTTGAGGCTCAAATCGCCAAAAACTTAAGAACAATAAGGTCGGCCAAATTTACTGGTTCTTATAAAAAAAAAGTGTGTATCAGGGTTGCGGTTTTGTATTAAAAGTTCACATTGCAGAGCGACTGAAGTCAATCCAGAAGAATAACTAAGATTTATATCTATTAAGTGTCTCTGTTTGAACATAACAGATTGTTTTTAGACGTAATTAGATATAAAGACAGTCAGATAAAGTTGGTCAGACAAAAGCGACCTCGCGTACTCACTGAGACTGAATTATTTTAAGATGACAATTGGAAAACACAAATAACTATTTTAAACTCTTTAGACTCTTTATGCTCACAGATAATACACTATAATTATCTTGGGTAATTGGGTCGTCCTGGCAGATGTCACCAGCTGTCAAACCTTAATGCCGGGGTATTGAAACTGCAAAGAGGACAGTCATTATGGAAATCTCACTGCAAAATCGTCATCCCACTGCTTGAACAGCACAAGAACAGCGATTTACTTTTTAATATGCTCCGTTGTTAGGAAAACTGATCAAAATCGAGTATTAAGCCACTTCTGACAGAAAATGCTCAAAACGAAACCCCGTTTAAACTCAGAGAAAAAAAAACACTAGGCAAGGACTAATTTTGTCAAGGCCGGTAAACTCTAATTCCATCGCGGGGCTTGGGTGAATGTATGAAAAAATAAATTGAAAATGAACAACGTCTATGAAAACGCCAAATGGATCGGTATTACAAAGCCGCATTCAACATTGCCTCGATTGAGTTAAGGCGGGACTTAACCTAAACTTTTGTTGGATAGTGAGGAGGTTGAAGAAGATATTTGAATGAGAAGAAATTTGAATAAAACCGCCAAACCGTTCCTCCATGCAAGGGACTAGTACAGCTTTGGTTTGAGAACGGTTTGGCGAATTTACAT